>BJKM01001239.1:0-71269 GCA_015082035.1 Chaenogobius annularis | reverse complement strand
GTAACGGGACAAGTGCGGATCAGAGAGGAACAGGCAAACTAATGCTATAATAATGTTTATAAATAGTGTTCTCTTTTTCTTGAAACTGCAATGTACTACTGTGTAAACAAATGTTTGTTAAATGTTCTCGTTATCTTTTAACTGCTGCTGTAGATGTAACGTATCTAAAAGTTCTAAACTGTTGACAACATGTAGGCTCTGCACCCGAGCAATGATGCATTTTAACAAAGTCATCACTACTAATAATCATTTAAAAAGAAACTGCTAGTTTGTGTCTTTCTCATCCTCACTCTTGCTCACTTACTTGCTGAATATAAGCCCAGGAGCAGAGCCAGACACAGGTAACTCAGCTCACACAGTGACATCAAAGACAGTAGACGTGTTCTCTGTATGTTAAGCTTCAAAATGCTGCGTGTTTTATTACAATCAGACTCATATTCATTGAAATTAGTCTAATGAGGAGCTGAATTTAGACTCATCTAAACGCAAAGATACATGTGGAGCGCAGACATGTGATACTGCGGTCAGTATTTTATAAGCCGCCTCTCAATTAAATGAATTTCTAGACCAGACGAGTCAAAAGACAACCTGCGGAGGAGATTGTGTTTGTGGTGAGCAGGGAAATGGACCCTGCTGTGTTTCTAAACTTTGAACCAAACTCATACTGTGGATGTGTTCAGGAATAAAAGACCAACAAACACACAGACCTGTTGCAACAGCCAACATGAAAATCAAAGGCTTATTAGTGGCTAAGCATTTATGACACTTGACCAAAATTACTCATTTTAATCCTCGGCGGTAGAGTTCAAAAAGTAAATTTCAGGTGAGGATAAATAATAGAATTTACTGTTACTCTTAAATGTTACCCCCAAATCTGCCCCCTGCTGCTGTGGACGCACCTGTTCTCTGGGTCTCACACTGCGCTTCCCCCTGCTGCTGTGGACGTACCTGTTCTCTGGGTCTCACATTGCGCTTCCCCCTGCTGCTGTGGACGTACCTGTTCTCTGGGTCTCACACTGCGCTTCCCCCTGCTGCTGTGTACGTACCTGTTCTCTGGGTCCGGCTCGTGCCACTGCCTCCTCCTCCTCAGCTCCTCACTTCTCCTCTGCTGGCGCTCCAACAGAGCGGCTCTGCGTTGGGCCATATCTTTCTCTCTGTGGGCTTCATCCTGCTAACAAACATTCTGCTGTCACTTCTGAATCACAACACGATAACAGAGATTTAAAAGTCTGTCTGACCATGTAGAAGAAGCCTACGCCTCCTCGGGGCCCGGTGTCACTGAGCTCTTCACTTGTTTCACTGCTGGGGGGCTCAACAGGCTCCTCTGCACTTGATTCGCTCTGTGGGGGCCCCTCTATACTGGACTCACTCTGTGGGGGCCCCTCTACACTAGACTTTCTCGGTGGAGCTCCACACTCTTGCTCTTGGGCCCCTGAGACAGCAGCATCAGTGTAGTCACTCATAGAGTCAGAGGAGAACTCATGGGTCTCATCTGTGTGCTCATAACAACCGCCCTCTTCCACCCCCAGAGACGACAGAGAGGCCATCAGGCTGCACCGGCCCCCGTCCGGACCCCCTTCAGGGCCCCCACTGATGGTAGAAAGTGACAGGGTCTCACTCTGAAGGGAGCATGCTGAAGGACTGGTTTCTGCTGCCGGCAGCTGGATGTCCTGTGCCAAGCTCCTCTCCTCCTGATCCAGCTCCAGGCTGAACTGGGTGGGGGTCTCACTGGACCCTGTGTCTGATGTGCTCTCTTCAGGCTGCTGTGGGTTAGCGGTCTGAGGAAATCCTTGTGGGGTCTGGGGGCCCCCAATGCGGAAGGAGGAAGACGTCTGGACTTGACACTTGCTGGGTGACACACGACGCAGATGGGGCAGCGAGTCCACACTCTGTGGGGGGGTCAGGACACGGGTCAGAGGAGGAAACTTCAGCTCTGAAGGGCGCGGGTGGGGAGCGTGGGGTCGGGAATGCGCTTTGGGGCTGCGGGTGGTTGTGGTGGTTCTGGTGTGAGGGGCAGGGCAAGAGGAGGACAGGGGAGAACCGGAGGAGCGGTGGGATGCAGAGGGGACTGTGGGGATGAGCCAGGCCTTACTCACACTCCTGATAGGGGTCTTGGTAGGGGTGCGTGGAGGGGTCTTCGAGGCCGTGGGTGGGAGTTTGTTCTTTGTGGAGATTTTGGGAGTGGTCCTGGGCCACTGTCCACTGAGGAGCTGCTGCTGCTGCTGTGTCAGCTTCTTCATGTCTCTTTGAAGGCACTCCAGAGCGTCACTGAGCTTCTGAACCACCTCTGTGTACTCCTGCACCCCAGGACCAGGACCTGAGCTGCTGGACGCACCATCTCTTCCGTTATTGTCCAGGGAGAAGGTCACCTGCTTTTCCAGCCGAGGGGGAGCAGCACTGCCCTTTTCCTTCTGCTCTTGCTCTTCGTCCCGCTGCAGCTGTTCTTCCACTTGAGTGAGGCGGTCGTCTAGACTGAGCTGGTCATCTGTGCCCCTGCCGCTGCTGACTGCAGTGTCCCCTCCTGTGTCCCCTCCCCCCTCGGCCTGCTCTCGCTGTAGCTGAAGGAAAGCAGTCTTTCCCAGCCTCTGTCTGTGTTTGGCAAATATGGCTTCTATGCGCCTCTTCTGTGCTTCAATGCTCTTGCGTTTCTCCTCCAGACGTGCCCCCAAAGCCAGTGCTTCAGGGCCTGCTGTACCAGGGTTGTCCTGCAGTCCTGGACCCACAGCGGGAGTCCCTGGTGTGGTGGGGGCCGAGCTGGCCTCCTCCCCAGGTGCGGCAGGCTGTCTCCTCCTGCTGTCCCTGCGCTCTGCAAAGCTCGTCATCCGGGGGGTTCCACTGGGGCTGTGGACGCTCTGATGACCCCAATTTGGGCGAATGTTCCCGGGATTGTTCCTAGGGGTGTCATCTGAAGCCTCTGATGAATCCACACTGCCATCTCTGAGCACAGAGTCATCATCCCGGGACATGTCAGAGGAGCGTCCCCTGTCCCTGCTGTCCCGCCTTTCCCTCCCAGCCCCTTGGGATGGGACAGAGCTGCTGAGAGCGGAGCCCACTTTTTCTGGGGAGTGCAGATAGAACCCGGCTGGTGCCCCCTCTGGCCGCAGTCTTGGCTCAGGTCTGGTCTTTCTAGGGTGGGTGACCTGCAGGGCCTCCTCAATGGTAGGCAGCTCTCCTAACGGTGTCATGTAGGACCCCCAGGAGCGCGGCGCGGGGGCGGAGCTGCTGATCAGGTGGCTGAGGTCCTCAGGGGGGCTGTAGGCATTTACAGGGGAGGTCATGGCGGGGACAGCAGGGGCCAGGCCATCGCTGTTGACGGGGCGAAACACACAGTCGATTGGGTTGCCCATGACAATGTCTACATCACTGTCCAGCCCAAATGGAATGCTGAAAGCCACTGCAGACAGGGGCCCACTGCAGATGGAGGGTGGAGGATGGATGAGACGGATGCACCACATAGCCACAGCACAGAAGCCAAAGGAACATGTTAAAATAAGCTTCAAAATATGAGGGCACCACAGTCACCAAACAGCACATGGATTTAGTACCTGATCTGCTTCTTCGCCCAGCTCTGACTTTCTGCAGACACAAACACATAGTTTGTCAGGGCCCTGTACAAACTGTTTGTGGAGGTTCTGAGTCTGCACTGAAGTCTTCAACTTTTATGCTAGACCACTTACCTGCTGATACTTCAGATGAAATGGGAACAAATGGTTGTTTGAAGATATATGAAGGAGAACTGTTGAAAAAGAGCACATCAATTAATGAACATTTTCAAAAGTGTCACTGCGTATGACGTATTGTGCGTAGTCTATTATAACAGTGTCAACCTAAATGATTGTAAGCCTACAATCCCTGGCCTTTAGGTGCTCTTTGTTATGTCTGTTTTTGTTTGTAAATCGTGTGTCCATGCTCTTACACCCGTGAAGAGCTCTTGTCCAACCAAACCACAACTCTTACGGACCTAGTTCCAGTTTTTTTAGCTTCTGCTGCAGAATTAGCCCTTATTTTGGCTAGAAGAGTGAGAAGCCGTGCGGAAAACGTGCGGGGGGTCCTCGTGCGACTCTACAGGCGCGGAGCGCAGACCCCTTTACCGGGGGATTTTCCTCTCCAACAAAATGGATGAACTGGACACTGCTGATGAGACGAAACAGAGACTTTTCTTCATCTCCCGTCTTGTGCTTCACGGAGATGTGGCTCGGCGAGTTGGTCCTGGACTGCGCCGAACAAATTGAGGGCTTCGAGCTTCTCGGGGGAAAAAACATGCGGCGGAGGAGTCTGTTTTCACATCAACAACGCCTGGTCTTCAGATGTGACTGTGATCTCCAAGCACTGCTCTCCTGATCTGGAATATCTGTTCATTAACTGCAAACCATTCTACTCGCCACGTGAGTTCGCTTCATTCATTCTGGCTGTTGTTTACTTCCCACCGAGCGCACACGTGCAGGAGGCACAGCGCGTGCGGACCAGATTCTGAGTGTGGAGCGGACCTTCCCGGACTCCTTGTGTATGTGTGTATCATTCCTGGGGTGATTTTAACAAGGGGAATCTCAACCGACGGAACTACCAAAGTACGAAGACAGTTTTATTAAAGTTTCCTGACCGAAGAGCAGAGCGACGGCTGGATCACAATTAGTCTTACAACACTACGGTCAGTAACGCCTTTCGCGCCATGGCCCGAGCTGCTGTGGGCTTTTCAGATCACGCCATGGTCCACCTGATTCCCACGTACAGACAGAGGCTGAAGCTCTCAAAACCTGTAGTGAGGAAATCCAAGAAGTGGACCAATGAGGCAGCGGAGGAGCTACGTGCGTGTTTGGACATCACAGACTGGGAGGTTTTCAGAGCTGCCTCAGATAGTTTGGATGAGTACCCGGACACTGTTATGTCATATATTCGATTCTATGTGGATAGCATATACCAACATACACCAAAGTTCACTTTCAATAATGACAAACCCTGGTTCACACCAAAACTGAGGCAGTTAAGGCAGCAAAAGAAGGCAGCGCACAGGGCTGGAGACAGAGAGCACTACAAAGATGTGAAGTATGGATTTAGCAAAGCGGTATCGAGAGCTAGATCACACTACTATACGCGTCTGAAGCAGCAGTTCTCTGACAATAACCCCGCCTCCGTGTGGAGGGGCTCCGGTTTCTCACCAATCATAAGCCTCCAGCCCCCCCTGCTGCAGACAACCGAAAATTGGCTGCGCAACTTAATACCTTTTACGCCAGGTTTGATGTGACCACCCCCTCCCCCATGGTGGCCACCTCTGCCAACCCAACCCTGTCCCACCCCCCACCTCTCCCCCTACTCTCTCAATTCAGGAACAGGATGTAAACAAACTATTTCGGAAATCCAACCCCCGAAAAGCTGCTGGACCAGACGGCCAGATGTTTCTCTCCGCCACCGTAAGACACTGTGCAGGAGTGCTGTCCCCCGTCTTCACAGACATTTTTTAACACCTCCCTGGAGTCATGCCACGTCCCAGCGCACTTCAAGTCGTCCATCATTGTTCCAGCCCAGAGAAGCTCCGGATCACTGGACTTAATGACTACAGGCCTGTGGCGCTGACGTCTGTAGTCATGAAGTCATTTGAGGGCCTGGTCCTGCCCCACCTCAAGTCCTTCACCTCAGCTCTGCATTCAACACCATCCTCCCTGCTCTGCTCCAGGACAAGCTCTCCCAGCTCAACGTGCCTGACCCCACCTGCAGGTGGATCACTGACTTCCTGACGGATCGGAGGCAGTGCGTGCGGCTGGGGAAGAATGTCTCAGACACTCGGACTATCAGCACAGGAGCTCCACAGGGCTGTGCACTTTCTCCTCTGCTCTTCTCCCTGTACACAAACTGCTGCACCTCCAGGTGATCAAGTTTGCGGACTCATCTCAGACAGGGATGAGCCTGTCTACAGGAGGGAGGTGGACCGGCTGGTGTCCTAGTGCAGCGGTAGCAACCTGGAGTTCAACGTCCAGAAGACAGTGGAGACTATCGTGGACTTCAGGAAAGTCACAGCCCCCCAGCCCCCCCTCACCATGACAGACTTCCCCATGACCACTGTGGACTCCTTCCGCTTCCTCGGCACCACCATCACCCAGGACCTCAAGTGGGAGCCCTCCATCAGCTCCCTCATCAAGAAGGCCCAGCAGAGGATTGTAGTTCCTGCGGCAGCTGAGGAAAGCCAAGCTGCCAGCGCAGATGATGGTGCAGTTTCTACACGGCCATCATTGAGTCCATCCTCACCTCCTCCATCACCGTGTGGTACTTTGGAGCCACAGCCAGGGACACAGAGTTTACAGCGCATTGTGCATTCTGCTGAGAAGGTGATCGGCTGCAGACTTCCATCTCTGCAGGACCTGTACGTCTCCAGGGCTCTGGGACGAGCAGGTCGGATCACAGCTGACCCTTCTCACCCTGGAACATGGTCTATTTGAACCACTCCCCTCAGGCAGGAGGCTACGGTCCATCCAGACCAGAATCTCCCACCACAAGAATAGTTTCTTTCCTCTGCCGTTGACTCATGAACACTTCTTAAACACCTGTCACTTTAACTACAATTTTAATCAATCACTCACTGCACTGTCACTTTCTGCACTCACATCTGTAAATTTAACTGTACATTCTTGTGTACATAGTAATGCCTATTATTATTTTATACTATAGTAATTTTAAATTGTTTCTTAATGCATGCCCTTTTGATTTCATATATGTTGTTATCATTATTGTTCATCGTTGTATGTTGCACCTTCAGGCCAAAACAAGTTCCTATGTTTGTGAATTCTGTTCATTGACAATGGCAATAAACCTTTTCTGATTCTGATTCTGATATGTGCGTGTCTGTGGTGAGTGTGTGTGCGCATGTGTTGTGTGTGTGAGTGTGTGTTGTGTGTGTGTGTGTGTGTGTGTGTTGTGTGTGTGTGAGTGTGTGTGTGCATGTGTGTGTGTGTGTGTGTGTGTGTGTGTGTGTGTGTGCATGTGCGCGTGCATGTGCATGTGCATGCATGCATGTTTTACCTATTGGACCTATTGGTGTGGCCACTGACAGGGCTGGTGCAGTCCAGAAGTCCAGACACATCTGAAAACACACCCAGAAAAGTGACGTCACACAGTGGTTGGTACTGCCATCTTGAGGATGAAAGCTGCTTGTGGACAAGAAAGAGCAGATGGAAATGTTCACAGAAGTTTGCTGTGGCACGTTTTCTCTGCTTTTGAGCATCAGCGACTCGCCACTGTAGCTAAGGATCAAAGCCCAGCGCTTCTGACTTCAAGTATCAACCCTTTCACTTTTCAGTTTTATGTGCTGTTTTTCATTACTATCTGACTGCAGAGATGGACAACATGTGTGACGTCTTCAAAATGGCTGTCACATATCACATGAATAGCACTTTTTGTAACTTCAAGGCACTCAAAGCACGTTACATGAAAGAACCACTCACCCATTCAACCACCAGTGTAACAGACACTGAGGGTAAGGCGGGTTAAGTGTCTTGCATGAGGAAACAATGGCAGTATTCACTTGAGACAGCTGGAATCGCACCTCTAACTTGTGGGTCAGTGGATCTGACCGCTCTATCAAACGGGAATCAGTGTAAATCCAACCTCTCACCTCTCACCGGTCTGTAGCCGTCAGCAAAAACTATTTTTGACTTTCAACCAATCACCATTCAAGATATTCAACCCCTAACAGCAGCAGAGACATGTCCTCTTCACGACCGGGGTCTTGTCTCCTGGGACATTCTGTCTTTGCTTCCTCACACAGGTTTATACCAGGGTCTAAGTACCACACGTTATGTACTAAATAAAATCTCAGTCTCTCAGGTTAAAATGTGACTTACCTGTCAGGTCTATGGGCTGCACTGGTTTCACAAAGTCCGGCTTCTTGACCTCAAAGAAGTCCATGAGCTCAGAGAGGAAGACCAGGATGTTGGTCTGTGGAGGAGCAGGTATAGAAGACAGTAATTGAACTACTCTGGTGGAGTTTGCGACACGTTGCCTTGAGAGGCTGTCATACTCACATGCAACTGAGGGGGTGCATAGAGCAGGTCCTCCACCTGCAGGGGGCAGCACTTCTGAAGGTGAGTTTCACAAAAGGCTCTGATGAGCTGCAGGTTGTACACACTGTCCGCCACAGACATGGTGTCCTTCAGACACACATCTGTGCCAGGACAAACAGGCTATGATTAGAACACAACACACACACACACACACACACACACAGCACAGTGTAGTATTCTACCTGTGGACTCATTAATCATTTGGACTAAACTATTTTCATGTCAAACAAGAGGAAAATACCCACCAAGGAATGTTTTGGGTTAGATACCTGGTGCAACATTTTCCATGGATTTTCAGATTTTTCCCCAGCGATTACAAAGCCTCAGGATATTGTGGCGCTTTACAAACGTCTCAAAATTCGGGGCCAGCAAATGTTAAGTCTCTATCTTTTATCATTTAGAAGGCATGTTGCTATAAAAATTACATTGTGTGATAGAATTTTCTCTCTCTTCATAAAACACAATTTGCTTTGGTCAAAAGTGACAGTCATGGGAGAAGAACTTTCAGACTTCAAAGTCCTATAGCTATAATTGTGGGTGTTTTCTCATGGTGCATCGAGCGGTGTCGAAAGAAACTATGCTCACAATCAAAGCTACAGTATCTACACACTCAATGAGTCCTGCTATAAATTAGTTACAAAACTCAGCCCAATTCTTTAAATGACTTTAAATCCTACACATATACAGTAAATCACAGCACAATCTGAGCAGTTGCAGTAAACCGGCAGCTGGAGCTTCTGCAGCATTTACAGTAAACACTAAAGACAGGTAGGCCTACATGGATTATGGATGAACAGCTGTGTCTTCCTGCTTTCCACACATAAGTGAATAATGTTTGTGTGTATGTGTGTGTCTGCGTGTGTTTAAGGTGTGTAGATGTGTGTACCCTCCAGAGGCAGCAGGCCGCGGCAGTAGAAGTGCAGCACGGCACCCAAAGCACAGCCGTTAGAGAGGTCCTTGAGCCCAGAGACCAGGGGAAAGGTCGGGGTCAGCTTGGACTGCACTTTGTCCTTCCTATAACGAATCTACACACATAACACACACCGGGTCATCACTGGGGTTATCACCGGGTCATCGCCAGGTCATTGCTGAATCATCACCAGGACATCACCGGGTCATCGCCAGGTCAGCACCAGGACATCACCGGGGACATCGCCGGGACATTACCAGGATATCGCCGGGACATCACCGGGGACATCACCGGGGACATCGCCGGGACATTACCAGGATATCGCCAGGACACTGTTTCAGCGCACAACCACAACACACATTGATGCATGTGATGTAAACCGGGTGAAAAAGCCAAATCAACCACTCGAACTGTGAAGGCACATCCAGGAAGAACATAGGGTGAGACAGAGACAGCAGAGCCAGAAGCAGAAGCAGTCGTAGTCCGGGAGCCTGCCCCTCCTTAGTAATCCTTTTGCTACCTTTTTCTTACTATTATCTTTCAGTAAACTTGACCAGACCCCTTTTTAAAACAAGTCATAGCGGGAATTTGGTGTTTGAGTAAAAAGTGGTGCTACAGTCGCACACAGTGTCTAACTCACTCATCATTGGATTTGTATGGCGTCTTTCACGGCACTCAAAACACTTCACAGAGTGATATTCATTCACTCCACACTCGGTGGTGGTAAGCGACTATTGTCATGTAGCCAGTGATGGCTAGATACTGTGTTGACACAGTATTGACACACTGTTGGTGCACTCTATTGCGCCCTCTGGTGGGCTTACTGCTTCTTAACCAGACACTTAACACAACACAACACTTGTTCATTCAAAAATACGAACACTGAATCAGAATATGAGATAACTTAGTTTGAATTACAATCTTAGTAAATAAAACAAATAACAGCCTATTGTACAATAAAGTAGGCTGTAATATAAGAAGTGACTCGAAATGAATTAAAAAATTAATAGAAAAATAGGCGCTTGCAGAGGTTATACTAAACATTCATTCATTTTCTACCGCTTGTTCCCGTTAGGGGTCGCGGGTGACTGGAGCCTGTCCCAGTAACTTTGGGCCTTAGGCGGGGTACACCCTGGACAGGGGCCCTGTCCTGCTTAGCTTCCTGATGCGATCAGGCATTAGAGAGCACGTTTGTCGCACATGAGCAGAAATACAGCAATATAACATTAAATAGAGGTTTATGCATCAGGTTTAAATTATTATTCAATTTATTGAGGGTTGGGTTCTTGGACCAAACAGGGCCAATGTGAAACAAAATTCCCTAAACTCGAAGTGCTCCAAGGTATATACTAATGAAAAATAGTAAGAAAAGGGTAGTAAAATAATTGCAGAGGAGGGGGCTGGCTGGAGAAACCAGGGGGCACGTTTGTGGGGAGCTGACAGCTGAGTTGGGCACAGGTGAAGTGGCTCATGCAGCAGCACAGACACAGAAGTGTGGACCTGCACATGCATCACACAAACTGCACATGGTCATCCCCTCTGCTGACCACACCAAAACATTTGAAGGACTTTGTTTTCAAATGAGCTGACTGCAAAACTACTGCTGCAATGAAGTGATAGAACCAAAACCCATGCCAGACAAACAGGTGCTTTTCAATCTGAAGCTGTTCAGTGACTATCAGGGAAAAACTGAAACGACCTTTTCGATGTAATGACATGAGATGAATGGATGTCTGCTTAGGCCCGCCCCTCTAAGACCATTCCCCTCCTGCAGTCAAAGCAGCTGTGACAGGCTCCGCCCCTCTTGTACAGGATGGATGACGTCATGTGCATTTCCGTGACAATGTGAGAGATGCGTCTCAGAGGAGAGCGAGGCGTTATACGTTACCACAGGAGGTTTATTCCCCGACTCCTTCAAACAAAAAGCGATAGCATGCTGATGGAGGGATGAGAGAGGAGACAAGCATAAATGACAGTAGCATCAAGGAGGCGGGGACACATCAGAGGAGGCGGGGCCATAGGGGGGACAGACAGGGCCGTAGACCAATCGACCGAGTTCACCCACACGCACACATCTCACGCATACTCTTCAACGTACTCCTCACGCACTGATGCTGTCATGAGCAACAACAACAACACCTGACAAAGATGGCCGCCTGTCCAACCCAGTTGTGTCACTAGAAATACATGTCTCTGTAGCCATTGCCCGATGTAGCACCTTTTTCTTTCCTTTTTTTAAATGTTTGTCCAGTCCAAAGGCTTTAATCGACAGGACAGTTGTAGCGCGAAACAGGGAGAGGGAGAGGGCATAGGGTAGACAATCGGCAAATGGTCAAGGGCTGGAATCAAACCCACAACGCTTCAGCAATGGCCTTATCCACTGCACCACACAGCAAAGGGACCATTTTCATTTCACTTGTTTAATTCTGATACATTTGTTTATTCTGTGTTCTGTTGCTGTAACCCAAAATACTGCTCAGTTTAAATGTATTTATAGAAAAAAGTTGGACTATTTCACTATTTATTCTTACAAATAGAAAGAAAAATGTTTGTTGTTTGAAAATCTGTGCCAAATCAGGCAATGATAGAGTTTTACAAACAAGCACCGCAACATCCTGTAAATCTGGTTGTTCGCAAAATAAAAAACAAAGGTTGTCATCAAAAGCTGTCCATTCGACAGGCCAGATTCACTTTTGGAGAAATATTAATATTAATAATTAGTGGGTGTAATCCCTCATTCGTCCAGGAGTGTTCCATTGTAGAAAAAGATTCAGTTGTAGTCATCTGGACATCTGTGAAACAAGACTTCCCCGACTTGATTCACAGATTGAGAAACGCTTCCAGATGATTACAACTGAATCTTCTTCTACATTCACAAATAGTGCATATAGAAAGAGACTGGGGTGCACCGGTCCACACGGATACATGAATGTGTCTCATCATGAGCTCACACACAGAGAACTCACCGGGACCAGCTTCCAGTACCAGCGGCTGGACTGGCTCTGAAAGACAAGAGCACAGGTCAGAGAATGGTCAGGAGGGGTCAAGACAAGGTGGTCCTCCGAAACTCTGACAGAGGATTTTTTTTCAGTGTAATGTTCCTATATGTGGTAATGGTGCAAAGGTGGGGGGTGTTACCGGGTCCTGGGCAGGCTGCACATCGGTACAGTTTGAAGGTTTGGTCGCCTGCTCCTCCTCTTCTGTGCGCTCACGTAACATTTGGTTTATCTGTGGACAAAATGTTCTTTCGTTTCCGTGTGCCAAAGGTAGTGAAGAGTCTATCCTAGACTGGGGAACTGTCCCGGGCAGCTCACCTTGTTGACCCAGAAGAGCAGAGCGTTCTCCCAGGGAGCGCCCGGCCCCACCTCTGCCTGTGCTGCCATCTTGACCTGGTCCAGAGTGTGCTGAGCGGCCAGCGCCATGAGGCCGTCCATCAGGGCCAGGTGGGCCTTCTGCAACACAGCACAACCGCTGATGTGACGAGGAAAGGAATCAGATTTCGAATAGGGATGTCAAGTTTATTCGGTTTATTGATAATCGTGATTTTTCAGGTCACACTATAATAGTAAAGGGCAAAAAATAATAATCGTGGACATTTTAGAAGCAAAATTAAGTCTTTTTAGCCCAAAAAATAGACCTAAATTTAAATAACATATTTATCTAGCTGTTTTTTGCCAACATTTAACCTTATTTTGTCATTCAGAAAGTTTAGTTTAGTAAAGCCAGTTCCAAACTTGAGGAACAGTCACATGTCAGACCACGGGAATGAAAGTCACAGTCTCGATAATCGTGAATCGTTAAATTGGGATGTTTTTTCTCACAATAATCGTAACACTAAAATTTGACATTGTGATATCCCGAATTCAGAGCTTTTGTTCATCCCCATGGTAGACATGCAGCAACTAGTCGAAGAAGAAAAGTACTCAAAAGTAAAGAAACTGAAATGAAATATTATGAACAAGAGAAAAAGAAAAGAACAAAGTGACAGAGAGAAGCTTGGGGTTCGGGAGAGAGGCATGGCATTTCTTCACAGAGGGAAAACGTGTAAAAAAAAATACAGAGAGAATAGCTCTTTTTCATGATACTCCAATGGAAGCCATGGTTTTGTTTTATTTTGCTCTCTGTGTCGTGTTGTCTTTATTTTGTTCAGGGTTTATATTCTAAAAAATCTGATACAAATAAAATTGAAAAAAAATTGAAAAATAAAATATTATGAAATTCTATCAATCAGTCTTTTTATCAGCTAAAACGCCCAGTGAAAACAGAATTATTTTACTATTTAAACATTTTACAAATAGACAATGTACTGTAATTGAGAAAGAGGATTTGACTGCACAGTCCCAGTGTCACAGTTTGTTGGCAGCAGCAGGAATGATTTCCTGTGTCTCTCGGCGGCGCAGCAGCAGTAATGCTCTGCTGACCGAGCTCTTGCAGCTGACCAGTACGTTGTGGAGCAGGGGGAGGGAAAGTCCAGAAGATTTGGGACATCCTCCTCCTCGAGTCAAAGATGTCTCGTGGGCTGTCACAATGTTCAATTGTAAGCTCTTAAATGCTTAAATGCATTGTTTTGTTGCTGCACCAACTAAAGAAACAGAGGGAACAATACATAGACCATAATCTTCTTTGCTTCATTTAAAGTAACTTTTATATTTAAATTTTTTGTAATATGTAATGATTCACACCAGAGACTTGTCAAGGCATTTTTAAAGTCGAGCATTTATTTCTGCAACTCTGTTGGCCTTTTCAAAATATCACAATGAATATTGTACTATGAAAATGAATATTGGGATAATATCATACTGTGAGTTTGCAGATGTAGCTATTATACCCAGAATTGAGTCCTGGTCAGAGTCCTGGTCAGAGTCCTGGTCACAGTCCTGGTCAGAGTCCTGGTCAGAGTCCTGGTCACAGTCCCTGGCACAGTCCTAGTCACAGTCCTGGTCAGAGTCTTGGTCACACTCTGGTCACAGTCTGGTCACAGTCTGGTCACAGTCGCTGGTCACAGTCCTGGTCACAGTCCTGGTCACAGTCCTGTCCTGGTCGCAGTCCTGGTCAGAGTCCTGGTCACAGTCCTGGTCACAGTCCTGTCACACCTGGTCAGAGTCCTGGTCAGAGTCCTGGTCAGAGTCCTGGTCACAGTCCTGGTCGCAGTCCTGGTCGCAGTCCTGGTCGCAGTCCTGGTCAGAGTCCTGGTCAGAGTCCTGGTCACAGTCCTGGTCAGAGTCCTGGTCACAGTCCTGGTCAGAGTCCTGGTCCAGAGTCCTGGTCACCAGTCCTGTCAGAGTCCTGTCACAGTCCTGGTCACAGTCCTGGTCACAGTCCTGTCGCAGTCCTGCTCGGTCGCAGTCCTGGTCAGAGTCCTGCAGAGTCCTGGTCACAGCCTGGTCAGATCTGGTCACAGTCCTGGTCAGAGTCCTGGTCACAGTCTGGTCACAGTCTTGGTCACAGTTCTGGTCAGAGTCCTGGTCACAGTCCTGGTCACAGTCCTGGTCAGAGTCCTGGTCACAGTCTTGTCACAGTCTTGGTCAGAGTCCTGGTCAGAGTCCTGGTCACAGTCCTGGTACATAGTCCTGGTCAAGTCCTGGTCAGACCTGGTCAGACTGGTCACAGTCTGGTCAGAGTCCTGGTCAGAGTCCTGGTCACAGTTCCTGGTCACAGTTCCGGTCACAGTCCTGGTCACAGTTCCGGTCCACATAGTCCTGGTCAGAGTCCTGGTCACAGTCCTGGTCACAGTCCTGGTCACAGTTCCAGTTCTATCCCAGTCGTAGTGTCAGGGTGAGGACATGATGACGCAGCAGAATCTAAACCAGGGCGCGTCAGTATCTGCCTCCCGTCATCCACTGTGGCAGTATTTTCTTGCCCCGCGTGGACAAGCCTGATCTTAGCCGACCTCGGAAGCTAAGCAGGGTTGGCCTGGTAGTAGGAGGCACTTCTACTCCTAACATGACTTGGAAAGTGCCAGTACTTTACTTGCGCTGTTGATGTGAACACACACTCGAGTTCACACACACTCAAGTTCACACACACTCGAGTTCACACACACTCGAGTTCACACACACTCGAGTTCACACACACTTGAGTTCACACATTCTCAAGTTCACACACACACAAGTTCACACACTTGTCTGAGTAAACTGACCAGTCGGATCGGAGTGTGGCTGAGCTCCTTCTCGGTGACCTCCCCCTCGTCCGTCCTGACACTGATGCCCTTCTTTATGAGGAGCTGCAGAAGGGCTGGCATGTCCTCTGGGGTCCCGCTGTGTTCCCCCAGGGCCGCTCGGGTGTACAGCTGTGGGGACAGCAGCAGGTGGGACAGGGTCGGCTTCAGGTGCTCCTGTTTGTACTGGTCTTTGTACAGAGGGTCCTGCAGCTCCTCGAAGACAGGCTCTGGGGGGACACAAAGGACAGGAATGTTAAGCGCAGAAGGACCAGGGGACATTGAAGACTAGAGCCAACTTTTGACTGGCTCTGGTCCATCAGACTGGTTCGTCTAGGACAGGGCTAGTCAACATATGGCCCCGGGGCCATATCAGGCCCTCCAGGCGATAAAAATCCGGCCCACGACCCATCTTCCAAATATAACAACATTCATCATAATCTTGTGTTTACTGGTTTAATTCTGGGTTAACACTAGTTTAGACCTGGTTTGGTCTTGGTTTATTCCTTAATTCTGCTTCAGACCTGTTTTGATTCTAGTATAGTCCTGGTTTAATTCTGGTTCAGTTCTGGATGGGTTTTGCGAAAGCATGTTTGGTAAAGTGGATTTTGGATGTTATTTCTAACAAAAACCAAACATATCAGCAGTTGTTTTATTGTATTAACTTCATTATTGAAACCGTGTTAGGGATATTTTGACCCAAAATGTTATTACAGTAGTGAACTACCGGCCAAGAGGTCTTGGCTCTCCCAAAAAATCTGGCCCTCGGGAAAATTAAGTTGAATAACCCTGGTCTTGGAGCTCTTTGGCTTGGTTAAGTTCATGGCGGCCTGCGTTTCCATTGTAAGGGCCTGGCTCAAAGAGGCCAATCCCAGAAATGTACTAACTTAATTCCAAGTTTGTAACTCTCTGAAAGTGGCTCAAAATAGCTTTTTCTGCATTCATTTCACTTCTCTGCACCTCTCTTTATGTCATGCATTGGTTTGGATAATGTAAGATGCATTATGCACTGAACATATCATGTTTGGGGTTTTGGGTCAGACACCAGCTGACGCTATAGAGTGGTAGCTTTGTTTTTGCTAAGCATGTTGCTTCACCGTATAAGTTACCATCAAGGGAAATACTGCAGTTTATCACAAGATCGTGTCAGCGTTTGGTGAGAAATTATTATTTTCTGTTTATATCTGCTTCATGCAGAGCCTGCATTCTCTCGTATCCTATCATCTGGCTGTGGTGCCGACCTGGAGCCAAAGACAACCAGACTGCTTGGGGAGGTAGTACCTCTATTAGGGTCCGAATTTGGATTGCTTAAAGGGGCTTGTACAGGTTCACTTAAGACAGTGGAGACACTTTGGGACCGTACCCATGTTTTAGAACATTGAAGTGTTTTGTAAAACGTTTCCTGAAACATCAAGCCACATGCAGTTGGGGAAGAATGTTCTCAGACACTCGGACTATCAGCACAGGTTCTCCACAGGGCTGTGTACTTTCTCCTTTGCTCTTCTCACTGTACACGAACTTCTTCACCTCAAGCCACGACTCCGTAAAACTGATCAAGCTTGCGGGAAAACACCACCATTATCGGACTAATTTCAGATGAGTGAGAGTGTAGAAAAAGTGAGCGTGTAGAAAAAGTGAGAGTGTAGAAAGGAGAGCAGAGCTAGTGAGAGAGAGAAAGCAGGAGGGTGGTGAGAGAATGGTTGTCATGGAGACGAGCGGGCGTTCCACACGGTGAGGTGAGCAGACACAGACAGCACTGAGCCTGGTATATGTGCCTTTAAAGGCAAATGTAAATGCAATTGAAAGTAAAATCCTTCTCCATCCCATGTACCGCAGCTGCAGGACCATCTTCCTCCCCAATCTCTCCATCTCCTCTTTACCTCCACCAGTGTCCACGCTGTAACAGGACTTGTGTACTTAATCATGGCCTAAAATATATATGTGCCATACCCTCCAGCTAGGTAGTCCTGGAAAAGATTCCAGCATGAAGATCAGGAGAAGGGTTCTGGCTGCTGCACTGCAGGACACATAATACACAAACAATACATAGAACAATGACTTATAGAGACATGAGTCATGCGCCATGCACGTCATAAAACCCACTGAGGCTCACTCACATCCTCTTAAACTCATATACTGCTTATTTAAAGGTGCACCACAGCCATGTTTTGACTAGTTCCGTTTGGAGCAGATTGGAGCAGTCAGGAAGAGTCTCCGCTGTGGGCCACTGGTATATTCAAGTGATCTTGCAAAGCGGTCTGGCTCGCTTTTGGCTACGGGAATGCTTTAGCGTGACAACAAAACAGCAAAAAGCAAAATGAATGCAGAAAAAGCTGAGGATAAACCCGCAGTAGTTTTCTGTTTTGTCTAGTTCAGAATCACCACTCACTGATTCACACAGATTCACACACCAGTGTAACAGACCCTGGGTCTGAGGCAGGTTAAATATCTTCCCAAAGGCCACAACGGCACTGTTCACCGGAGGCGATTGCACCACCAAACTGGGTCTGTTAATGCATGCCCTTTTGATTCATATATGTTGTTTTTAATATGGCTCAGTGTTTTATGTTGCACCTTAAGGCCGAGACAAGTTCCTATGTTTGTGAATTTTGTTCATTGACAATGGCAATAAACCTTTTCTGATTCTGATTCTGGATCTGGCCACTCAGCCCAGAATGACCAAGCATCCTACCGCTGAGATTGTATGTCTGAAGAAAACGTGAGTTATGTTTGTGTGAGGTCAGCAGGCCTCGCAGCAGTGCCCCTGAACATGGAGACACACTCTGACATTAACAGAACCGTTCCAAAGCACTCTAAAGTGAACCGGTCTGAGGGACCAGGGTCAGTCGATATGTGACCCATGTAACCTTTCTTTTATTAATATATTTTTTAAGCCTTTATTAGACAGGACAGCTGATCATGAAATGAGAATGAGCGAGAAGGGAGGGACATGCAGTAAATTGTCAGAGCCAGGATTTGAACTCACGACACTGCGGCTATCTGTACCTGGCATATGTGCTGCCTCCTTAACCACTCGACCACCGGGCAGCAGCCACGTCTAATGGTCCTTAATCTGATTGTATGTTAATCCTGGAAGTGATGCCATTAGGCCATGTTACAGGACAGATCTATGGAGAGGTGACCCCGCTCACAGCAAGAATCTATGCTATTCCTATGTTAACAAATGAAAGATAGATAAGTATATTGTAGAAAAAGATTCAATTGTAGTCATAAGGACCAGATGACTACAACTGAATCTTTTTCTACAATATAACACTGGACGAATGAGGCATTACACGGAAAGGTAAGAGTAATGCCACACCAGATTTGTCAGATTTGAGTCCTCACGCAGTGTAACTTCTCTATCAATACTCTGAAACATTACAGGCAAAGTAATAACATGCTCCCCCACCAGAAATGTCACATAGAGCGCCGAAAAATATGAGAAAGTGCCACAAATTAACCATAAGAAATTCACCTTATTCCAGAAGCCCGTCTGGGCGTCGCCGGAGTCCTTCTTCCGGTTGTATTAGTCAACACAAGGCTGATGGCCTCCAGGGAAAATAAGTTCTACACAGACTAAAAAGCCAGGGAATTGGTGCAATGTTGACTTGTTGGTCACATGAACTGGATATTTTACACAAATATATCTACTTTATAGCATATTTTAGCGGGAGCTCCGTTGGTTTAGTGGCGAGAAAAGTTCCCGCTGGACCGGAAATGCGATCACAATGGAAGTGCCGATATGTGAGAGGAAAAAGTGGGCGGGGCAGTATAAGAGCAATAGGTGTGGACAGAGGCTCAATTACATTTACTCAGTTACATTTACTTGAGTAAATTTTTGAAGAAATTGCACTTCTTGGAATTGTTTTTAGACTGCAAACGTTTACTCCTTCTTGAGTAACATTTTGTTTCAAGTAACATACTTTTGCTTGCGTAATATATTGTACAGTGTAACAGTCTCTTTCGTAAAAGTATTGGTTCCTCTTCCCACTGTGAGTAAATCTACAAGTGACTAAAGCTTTACGTTGACAATATGAAATGATTTGAACATTTGTGTTTCTTGCACCGCTCCTTCACATATGATTTAGTTTGTCTCATTTTTGTGTCTATTCTTTGACAAGACCAGATTTCCTGCATTAAAAATATGTTTCTTTCTATTAAATTAATTTAAAATCATAAATCAAATGTTACTATTACTTTAGACATTTACAATTAGTGGTTACTCCACCCAACTCTGGGTTTGGTAACCTTTTGATGATGTACTGAATAGGCCTAAGGAACCAGGCATTTTCTGCTTGGCCTTTGCAAAAGTAGAGCCTAAATCTGACATTCTGTTTATGCAACATTAGGAGCCCACTGAAGGAGACCACAATGGATTACGTCAGAGGAGAGAGCTGAAGGCAAGCTGTAAATGGCAGCTGATGATTTAATCATATATATCTAGAAACACACACACACACACACACACACACATTGTATGACCACTCTCGGGCTAATCCAGCTCATTTCCATCCTGGAATCTGAGCCCATTAATCCCAGAACTCCGGAACAATAAATAAAACGCACAGGCCGCGTTTAGTGCTGCAGAGGAGCGGTGACACACTAACACACTTCTCCAGACATGGCGCGCGCGCACACACACGCACACGCACGTGCACTCAATCCGGGCCCCGGGTTGACGGGGTCTACGCTGGTCCGTTGGGCTGCTGCACCCTTCAGAAGATGGCAAAAGACCCCACCCATCATCGGGACCCATACCTGCTCCGCCGCGCGCTCTCTGCAGCAGCCACCGCACGCTGGCGCACACTTTGGCCCGGCTCGGCTCATAGCGGTCCAGCGGAGTGAGGTCCAGGCCCGGGGGTAGTCCAGACCCAGACTCGGAGTCAGGAGCAGGAGTCTCCACCATGGCAGCAGCAGCAGCAGGAGTTTGGACGGATCCGCCACGCCGCACCTCCGGGGTGAGGAGGAGAGACAGGAGAAAGACAGAGCAGCAGTGATGGAGGATAGAGCGCGCATGCGCAATGTGGGAGAACAGGTCGTGGAAGCTGAGGCGGAGGGATACTGTGCAGGGATCATCCTTAGGCTATAGTAACTCAAATGATGGGCCTATTTTATCTAACAAAGTTTAATTGACGTGATCCTGACCGTAATTATAGAGGTCTACAATGCGTGTTGTTCCAGGGTCTGCACTGCACCTCCAAACAGAATACCTCAACAGCACAAATGAGAATAATAATTTCAGAGCAGGGAGCTCCACTGTAAGAAACCTTGGAGTCTTATTTGACCAAGAGCTCTCAATCAAAGCACACATAAATCAAGCCTGTAAAACAGCCTATTTCCATCTGCGTAATAAAGCCAAAATCAGAAAAATCTTGCCTAAAAGTGATGCTGAAAAACTTGTCCATGCGTTTGTAACATCTAGATTAGACTACTGTAACTCCCTGCTTGCAGCGTGCCCTAAAAAGCGCCATAAAAAAGCTTTCAACTGGTTCAAAATGCAGCAGCAAGATTACTTAACAGGAACTAAAAGAAGAGAGCACATTACGCCGGTGCTCGAGTCTCTTCACTGGCTCCCTGTCGAGTTCAGAATCAAATTCAAAATCCTCCTCCTGACTTACAAAGCCATAAATGACCTGGCCCCATTCCTACCTCAAAGATGGCTATAGTACCTTATCATCCAAACAGAGCACTTCGCTCTCAAAATGCTGGACTTCTGGTGGTCCCAAGAGTCTCTTAAAAGCACAGTAGGAGGTAGAGCGTTTAGCTACCAAGCTCCTGTGTTGTGGAATCAGCTTCCTGTCCATGTTAAAGAGGCCGACACAGTCTCTTCATTTAAGACCAGGCTTAAAACGTTCCTCATTGAAATCAACTATGGTCAGGCCAGTTAGGAACAGAAATAAAAACCTACAGTTCCCAGCTATGCTGCCCTAGGAGCAACTATACTGGGGAAGTATGGCAGCTTGAGGACTATCCTCTGCTTCTTACTACTTTTCTATCAAACAATATTTAATATTTAATTTCACTGGCAATTTGTTCATCGCTTTTCCTTCTTTTTTCTCCCACTTCCCCGACGGGAGTGGAGCAGGCACATCGACGACCTGTGGATCCAGATGCTCCTCATCTGCCTGGAGAAACGGTCTCTCCTCCATATTAACGGTTCTTCATCGGCCTCGAAGAATTGGTTCTCCTCCTGAGTGGGTCTTGCTCCACCGTGTATCTGCAAATTGAGGCGCGTCCGCCTGTCCGTCCGAAGGAGTCGGATCTCTCCTTCACTGTGGAACTCCTACAGGTTTCTACTTTTTCCCAAAGAGGTTTGGTAGTTTTCCTGGCCAAGAAGGAGGGTCTAAGGACAGGGGAGCGTGGGACAATCTGTCTAAGGACACAGGACGTTGGGACATTTCCAAGTCCCTATGAACATTGTTTATTTTGTTTTCCACTGTAGCCCCTCGAGGCAACTACTGTTGTGATTTTGGGCGTTACAAAAATAAATTGAATTGAATTGAATTAATTATTAAAGAGGCACAAAACCCAAACCCACAAAACCCAAAAAAATGTCTAATTTAGTCCAGAGTCTGTCAAATTAAGTCTGAATGTAATCTTATTATTATTATTATACAATTATGACTGTCCATTATAATGTTAGTTCAGTACTGGTCGGTGCATTTGTGGTCATCCATTTTTTTGTGAGAGCCTTTCATTGCTGCTGCCAGGAGGATGCTCCAGAGATAGCTGCTGGCTGTGTTCTTTTGATAATTGGAAAGTTTAGAATCAAATACGAGGTTTTTTGTCCTTGCCATACAAATATTTTATTTGATCATCATCAATAGTGTTGGGTAGTGTTACTTTTAATAGTAACTTGTTACGTTACCTCGTTACTGCCCTGAAAATCTAACATGTTACGCTACTGTGCTACTTTGCTATAAAAGGAACGCGTTAGAGTACTCTTGCGCTACCAATAATTAACATGGTTATATATGAAGGCAAGGCAAGGCAAGTTTATTTGTAGAGCACAATTCGTACACAAAGGCAATTCAAAGTGCTTCACACAGCAGGAAAAAAATACATTAAAATCAAAAAGACATGTCAAGAATCACAAATCTTAGTTCAAGACATAAAAGAGAAGAGTGCAAAGAAAAGCATTTCAGTCATATTCACAGCCAAACAAAACAGTTTTTAGTTTAGATTTGAAACATTGCCAGAGTAGAGGCCCGTCTCCATCCTCAGGAAGACTGTTCCAGATTTTAGCTGCATAAAACTGAAACGCACATTCCCCATGTCCTGACTCTGGGCACCAGCAGGAGGCCAGGTCCCTGAGGTCCTCAGAGTCCGAGATGGTTCATATGGCACTAACATGTCCGAGATGTACTTTGGTGCTAGCCATGGAGAGACTTGTATACAAGCAGAGCTGCTTTGAAGTCTATTCTCTGAGCCACAGGGGGCAGTGCAGAGACCTGAGCACAGGACTAATGTGATCGTACTTCCTGGTTCTAGTCAGGACCCGAGCAGCGGACGTTCTGGATGTACTGCAGCTGTTTTTACAGCTCGTTTGGAGAGGCCAGTGAGCAGGCCGTTACAGTAGTCTAATCTACTAGAGACAAACGCAATGGATAAGTCTCTCCAGGTCTGGTTTAGACACTATACTTTTGATTTTGCAATGTTTTTTAGATGTAAAAAAGCTGCGTGATGTGATTGATCTGACGTGGCTGTTAAAATTCAAGTCTGAGTCCATTATTACCCCCAGATTTCTAACTTGATTTGTAGGTTTTAGAGCGAGACTCTGGAGGTGACTGTTAACACTTTCTCTTTGTTTCTGTGGCCAAAGACGATGATTTCAGTCTTGTCTGAGTTTCAGCTGGAGAAAGTTGTTTTGCATCCACACACTGATCTGTTGGATGCATGTGACAGAGTGAATCCACTGGTCCATATTCACCCTCCGTCAGTGAAAACATAGATCTGAGTTGTCGTCTGCATAATTGTGATAGGACACATTCTTGCGGCGTATCAACTGACCTAATGGCAGCATGTAGAGGTTGAACAGAAGGGGTCCCAGGATTGACCCTTGGGCACCCCACAGGTCAGGGGCATCTGGTCTGAGACACAGTTACCAATTTCAGCAAAGTACTTCCTGTCTTCCAGATAGGACTTTAACCAGTTAGGGCAGTGCCAGTGATGCCCACCCAGTCCTCTAGTCTCTGTAAGAGGTCTCATGATCGACAGTGTCAAAAGCAGCACTCAGATCTAACAGAATTAAGACTGAGGCTTTGCCCGCGTCAGTGTTCAGTGGATGTCATTTGTCACCTTGACAAGAGCAGTCTGTGTGCTTGTGATGAGGTCTAAAACCTGACTGGAAACATCAAACGAGTTGTTTATTAAGAGGAAATCAGTGAGCTGTTGGTAAAACAACCTTTTCAAGGACTTTTGCCCCAAAATGGCAGATTAGAGATGGGCCGTAATTACTCAGTACTGCGGCATCAAGACTGCTCTTCTTTAGGAGAGGCTTTATGACCACAGTTTTCAAAGAACATTGGGAATGTTCCAGATTGAAGCGACATGTTAACTATTTGAGTGAGTGGTGCTAACAAACTGTTCAGCACAGACTTTAGAAATCTGGTGGTAACACATCGAGGCAGCATGTAGATGAACTCAGACTGGTGATGATCTCCTGGACAGTTTTGTCAGTTACAGGTGCAAAGTGAGTCAGCTCTAAGTTGTATGTGTAGGTGGTTTGAGGGTTATTTTTTGCATTGTAGAATTGATAGCATTTTTAATGCCCTGAACTTTGTCATTAAAGAATAATGCAAACTCATTACACTTGGATGTGGAAATGAGTTCAAACGGCAGCTGAGATGGAGGGTTTGTTAATCTGTTTACTGTGGCAAACAGGACACGCGAGTTGTTATTGCAGCTTTCAATTATTTCAGAAAAATATCCTTCCCTAGTTCTACATAAAATGAGGTTGTACATGTACAACTTCTCTCTGTAAATCTCTGTCTGAACCTGGAGCTTCGACTTGCGCCATTTTGGTTCGGCCCGACGGCACTCCCTTTTCTGTGCCCTGACCGAATCATCATTTCTCCATGGCGCCTTCTGCTTGAGCAATTGGGCACATTGGGCTGCGGCAGAAAACACATCATCGCGAACCAAGCAATGCTGCGAGTGCTAAACAGTCAAATCACCAGATGTGAGGTCACTATCTTACGTTTTCTTGGTTTGGTGCAAAGACATCGGGGGCTTGGGTAAAAGTTTCAAGAAAGATTCAGGGAACTTTCAACACTCATTCACAGCCACAGCCTCACATTAGCCTCTTTCTATCGGACTGTACAGTCAACAACGCCCCTAAAATTGAAGTATTAAAACATACTAAGCACTTACGAACGTGACAGTGTTATACAGCGGAAATCAAGACGTTTTAAACTCCATTTGTCTAATGGCAGCAGTCTCTGCTTCACTTCACATAAAACTAGCACGTTATGTCCAAGACTGTTTTTAGACAGATCATGTCCTCACAGTTCCACGGTCACATGTTAAAGCCTGTAGTCGGTTTACTTACAATAATAATTGTCAGGCTCTGGCGATAGATCAGGATAATGTGGATCTGTGTTTCCTTTTTTTGCACAGTTCCAGAGATAAAGTGTAGGTGACATGCTCTATTATATAAAACAAAATCAACGGAACAATCTAAAATCGACCTCGCTCTCGCCTGCTGCACTCACTTTCTGCCACCAGGGGCCGAACGAAGGTAAAAAAGACAATATCAACGATTGCTCGTATACCCTATATTGTTTGCCAACAATCCCGTTGCGTTGCTGAACACAGTAACATAATCATTCAAATATCAAATAAACAAAACAAAGTAAATGCATTTGACTGAGTTTTATTTCTCTTTTATGTTGACGGATTACCACAATACAATGACATACAATAAGCACGTGTAGGCCTGTCCTCAAGAAAGGAAAAACATCGCTAAAACAAAATGAGTGGATTGACAAGAGCAGCGACATACAACAGAAAGCGCTTGTTTTAGCACAAAATAGTGGTTATAAGGAAGGCTTTTCAAAACGTGCATCTGAAAGTTTAATTCTCTTTGGCGTGAGGACAACGCTCATAACACGCTGAGCTCTGGGATCGTGGTGAGGAGATGAGACCGAACCAAAACTAACGCGTTACTCATTTGAAAAAGTAACTTGGGTAATACTAGATTACATGAGTGCACAAAACTATCGCGCTACGATCCGTGTTACTCTAAAAACTTTATTTGAGTACTCCAACACGTTACCCCCAACTCTGCTCATCAAACAGCCGGCTGGGGATGGAAATTGGAAGAGTCTAGAATAGAGTAATCTGTGCAGAATATTGATATTTATAGTTTCAATCCTTTGTTTACGACTTAATTTTTCTCCACAATTTTTTGATTTTTATGGAGGACTACATCTAAATATCTAAGAGATTCCCTTTGCCAATTAAATGGCAAAAGGTCAGAAGGGGTCGCCAGAATGAGATAATTTCAGTTTTTTTGTACATTCACTTTGTATCCAGACATTGGACCAATTTTTTGAAGAAAATGCATCATATTGAGTATGGAAATTTCTGGTTTGGTCAAATATAATGGAACATCATCTGCATGGCAGACAATTTCATGTGCCGTCTTATCGATTGTAACACAGTCAATTGTTTTTGATTGTCTAATAAATTGGGCCAATGGTTCCAAATACAAAGCAAACAGAAGGGGGGACCAGACACAGCCCTGCCTGACCCCTCTTTCCAGAGTCAGTGGATCTGTCAGATGACCACTGATTTTAATTATTGATGTTGGACCACCATATTTTTTATATTTTATAAATAACTTTTGTTCCACTCTCATGCCTCATGCCTCGATATGTTTAATGTAGATTGGATGTGTAGATTCCAATCGCCACCACAATAAGGTCCATAATACCAGTATAGAAAGTGATATCACTCCAAGAGGGATTACACCGACATATAGAATGGAAGTAGTTTAAGCGGCATGAGTCGGCGAGATGAAGCTAGCATGAGTCAGGCCCTCTGTCCTTAAACCCTCCTTCTCTGCAAGGAAAAACTACCAAACCTCTTTGGGAAAAAGTAGAAGCCTTGAGGAGTTCCACAGTGAAGGAGAGATCCGACTACCTCGGACGGACAGGCGGATGTGAGAGAGACAGTCGAGCTGGACCCACTCAAGAGGAGAACCAGTTCTTCAAGGCAGCTGAAGAACCGTTCATCTGGAGTAAAGACCGATTCTCCAGGCAGTTTTTTATTTTACGTCACAAACTTTACAACACGTTTATAAATTCTCAATGTTCAGCTGATCAAATTATGTCTAGCTATTTGAGTTTAGACCCCATATAATGAATAACTGAGTGCAGAATTCCAAGTCTGCTTCAGACCAATCTGAGTACTGTCTAAGTTGCCATAGCGGCTGAGTGGGACCCTATTGGTTGTTATTAGATTCTACAACGTGATGATGTTATACTCCCAGATTGGGACAAGAACCATATTTTCGTATTGATTACATTGTACGTGGCCATGAAATATCTAAAAAGTGATTCACAAATGTTGAACTTATTCATTTTTTAAAGCTTGTTCACGTTAGGGGGTCGCGGTTAATTGTAGCCTATCCCAGTGCCTTTGGGGGGAAGTACAACCTGGACAGTGGCCAGCTCATCACAGGGTTAACACAGAGACATAGACACAGACAACCATTCACTCTCACGTTCATTCACTAGAGGCAATTTACAGTTGCCAATTTACCTAACACATGCATGACTTTGGATGGTGGGAGGAAGCCGTAGAACCCGGAGAGAACCCGCCGTAACACGGGGAGAACATGCAGACTTCACCCAGAGAGATCATGGGATGTTGGTCTGGCCCGGAAATCGAACCCATGATCTCCTTGGGAGGCGAGAGCTCTAACCGCCTGCCACCATGCACCCCAATTTATTTTTGTAACACCCAAAATCACAACAGTGGTCGCCTCGAGGGGCGACAGTGAAAAACAGAATAAAAACAGAATAAACAGTTTTAATAGGACTTGGAAATGTCCCAGCATCCTGTGTCAGACAGATGTCCCAAGCTTCCCTATCCTTAGACCCTCCTTCTCGGCCAGGAAAAACTACCAAACCTCTTTGGGAGAAAGTAGAAACCTGGAGAGGTTCCACAGTGAAGGAAAAATCCGAAAATAGATTGCGTGTCTCCCGTCGATGTGATTGGCTGTTAAATTGGAGGGAATTTTGAGGTTTTGATAGCATTTCCAAAGTGACAAGCTGTAAATATTATGTGTCAGAAGGTTTTGCTTCAATTGACAGAAATATTACTATTGACTGCGCTTCCTAATAATACTATTCATCACTCACTGCACTGTCACTTTCTGCACTACTTTAAATTTAACTGTAAACTTGTGTACATAGTAATGCCTATTTTTATTTTATAATATAGTAATTTTAAATAGTTTCTCAATACATGCCCTTTTGTTTGATTGAATATATGTTGTTTTATTATTGCTCAGTGTTTTGTGTTGCACCTTCATGCCGAGACGAGTTCCTATGTCTGTGAAGCTTGTTCATTGACAATGGCAATAAACCCTTTCTGATTCTGATTCTGATTCTGAAAAGACGATCCAGGGTTCATGCTTTTCTGCAAACAAGAAAACAACATGGTGAATATCATCATTTGATGAAGGACCTCAAAGTAGATCTAGAATAAATTCCAGTCATATTTTCGGCTGAGCCCAGAACTATTCTCCCAACTTCTCATCAAGGTAACCCCAAAGATAGAGAAGATTCACACAAGCGTCTTTAAGTGAATTATCATCAAGAATAGGAAAATTGGACACAGCACGGATTATTTTCTCTTCCATGATGAACAGGACGAAGCAGAATTCCTTCACAGTGGCTCCTATTTCAGAGCCAGGCAAGTTCTACAAGATAAACCAAGCTTTCACTGCCAGAGAAATGAAACTCGCCCGCATCCCATCCAAACTCTGCAGGAGAAATATCACCACTGTGTACTATCAAGGATGCCCAGCCGTTCCTGCTGATTGGGTCGGATTTTCCACATTTGATAACTCCAGGACCTGCAGCAGTGCACACCAGACTAAGGTGGACTCTCCAAGGTCCTACAAGCCTCATATGCCATTAGTTGTCTTCACAGCAGTGCCTTTTCACGGTTTGCAACCCTCCAGAAGTTGAGCTCTTGAAACATGTGAAGAAACTTTGGCAATTGGATATTTTGCAATATAGAAGTGAGCGGTTGATAACCAGGTCAAGGCAGGATTCAGAGGCTGTTTGCATGCTGGAGAAGAAGACCACAAGAGTAATGGTGTTGTTGTTGTTGTTGTTGTTGTTGTTGTCGTCGTCGTTGTTGTTTTGTTACTTTTAACGGCGGTTGGCAGCCAACTGAAAAGGTGCCTTTACTGCCACTTATTGTTGTTGTATGTCTTCAAAGTAAGTGTTTTATGCTATACCGTAACAAAAAGAGAGAGAGAGAAAGAGAGCGAGACAGAGAGAGAGAAAGTGGAGTAATGGTGCCAAGGGTGAACAGGTATGCCACTCGTTACGTTACAGTGGAAACAGCATTTCCCACCACTTCATGCATCAAAGGAGGTGGTCCTGCCACAGTTACGTTGGACAGAAAGGCGCCTTGTGAGAAACCCAGAGAAAGCTGCCATCTATTCCAGAGAGATCCACAAACTCATTGAAGCTGGATATGTCAAATCCATTCCCCCCTCCAAGGCTGAAGAAAGCAACTATTCATGATTTATTCTCCGCCACATGGTCCAGCATAATCAGCATCGAATAGTCTTTAACTGCTCCATCACATTCAACGGACAGAGCCTGAACGACAACCTCCTACCTGGCCCTACACTTGGAGCCAGCCTCTTTCTAGTCCTGCTCAGGTTCAGAGAGCACCCAGTTGCCATCAGCAGCGATGTGAAAGGTATGTTTCACTGGAAGAGATGTTAAAGTGGACCTGGACCTGACCATCTATGAGCGAGTACCCTGAACCAGAAGAAGATACACGTCTATCAGTAGAGCGCTGCTTTTACATTGATAACTGCCTGCAGATTCTCCAGTCACGAGAACGAGCAAAGCAACTGGTCAACCGCACACATTACTGATGAAGGGTGCATTCGAGCTAAAAGAATAGGCCAGCAACATTCCTGCAGTGATCCAACACCTGACCAAAGAATCTTGATCTGAAAACTCTCTGGTTCATACAGCAAACAGCAAACCCTCAGGAGCGCACGCTTGGTCTCTTGTGGCAGTGCAAGTCTGACACACTGGGCTTTAAGCAGTACCATGGTGAGTTTTCTGAGATTACCATATGAAACATCTACCCTGGAATATATCATTCCATACACAACCAGCTAAGATCATTGTGCAACTGTCTGTGGGACATGGAAAGAGGATGGGACGATCTTAACCTCACTGAAGATCTGCTTTTCTTCCCTTTCTCTCTCTCTTTCTCTCTCTCTTTCTCTCACCTTTTTTTCTTTTTTTACGGTAGAGCGTAAAACACATACTTTAAAGACGTACAACTACAGAAGACGTACAACTACAGTAGGTGGCGGTAAATTCAGCTTTTCAGTTGGCTTCCAACCACCATTAAAAGCAACATAACAACATTTCTCTGCTCATATATTGTTCCCACCTCACCTAAAGTGAATATGCAAAATTAAGCAGATGTGACTCAAAAGCATATCCTTTGTACTGGCTCACATCAGGAGCATCTCGATAAGAGCTCTCATATAAATTTACATTTGATATGTGAGTAGGGCTGAGACTGATTAACTTAATTGCACCCTCATTTGTTTTGATTCCAGTATCCAATCCTGTTATTGTCGAGACAGATAGATAGGCTACATCTGAAGCTATTGTTGGTCATTTACACACAAACACAGAAGCACAGACTTTATTATTATTATTGGTTATTTGGTCGGGACAGTGCATGTTAATGAACATACATGATACACATGATGTAAACACGCCGGACTGTAGTCATGGGCTAACTGCCATCCGTCGTCCCGCATTCGCGCTCACAAATACATACTCTTCCTGTTCCAAAGAGTGCAGATGCTTTCCTGCCTGCTTCAGCTGCTTTCCTTAATTATTTTGCTTTTGAATCAGTTTTTGTCTTCCAAACATTTTTAATTATTACTTTTTTTTTAGTAAACCAAGGATTTTAAGAGCATTTTTAGAGTCTTAATCAACAAATCTGACGAGCCAGTGACATGTCCAGGAGAAGGGAAATAAACTCTTGAACGCTGTTGGACATATCAACAAGAAATTCATGAGCTACAAGCATGGATATTTGCGTTGGAATCTGAAAAAGGACTGCACAATACAATTCCAGTGTCATCCAGTGGTAAGAAGTCCTCATTTTTTACAAGAAAAACAGCTACTTCCAACCTAAACCGGACTGACTCTGTGTCGTTCCCAAAACTGTCCAAAGACGGGGCTTGGCACAAACTCGGTACAATGCCTAAGCGATACAAAGATAATGTAACGTCACCTAAAATACAGCTTACAAACAAGGGCAAAATAGGAGATATGACGTGGCGAAAAGGCAGACAGAGACAGAGAATCTGTGCAAAACGTCAAGATCGTCTTGATTGGGGATGGTGCGATAAGGCACGTGATGCATGACACATTCTTTTCCCAGCTCCACAATCACTTAGATTACGTCACGCATTTCTAATGTTCTAATATAAAGGAGCTAAACAGCTAATTGTACACGTGGGTGAAGTGGACATACGGCGGGAGCAGACTGAAGTTTTGAAAAGAGACTTCTCTGAGTTTTTCGACGTGCTTGATAAAATGGAAATCAAAGCATTCATAAGTGGACCTCTTCCAAACATCGACAGGAAGATAAACAAGTTTAGCCGGCTGCTTCAGCTGAACACATGGCTGTCCAAAGAGTGTGCAAGAAGGATTGCACTACATTGAGAACTTCTATCTATTCTGGAAACGAGAGGACCTGTTTAAGAGAAATGTGAGGGTGCTGACAGAGATCCTCCTCCACGCTCTGAGGCATTGGACTGGGCCTGGACAGGGTCCAGAGCAGATAGTCCAAGAAGAAAACAATGAGAGAAGAATTCCTGCTCCATCAACCAAAGACCGAGCCAATGTTCTAATGTAAATGATTTGTTGAACTCTGTTACATCTAGTGTTTTGAATGTTCTCGACACCATTGCCCTATGAAGGCTAAAACTGTTAAAAATAAGCAGAAGGCACCATGGAGAAATGATGATTCGGTCAGGGCACAGAAAAGGTAGTGCCGCCGGGCCGAACGAAAATGGCGCAAGTTAAAGCTCCAGATTCAAAAAGAGATTTACAGAGAGAAGTTGTACATGTACAACCTCATTGTATGTAAACTAGGGAAGGATATTTTTCTGAAATAATTGAAGCTGTAGTAACAACTCGCGTGTCCTGTTTGCCACAGTAAACAGAATAACAAACCCCACAGCTCATCTGCCATTAGACTCATTTTAGACCTCATCACAGCAATGAGACTGCTCTTGCAAGGTGACAAATGACATCCATCTAAACACTAACGTGGGCAAAGCCAGATCTGAGTGCTGCTTTTGACACTGTCGATCATAGGGGATCCTCTTACAGAGACTAGAGGACTGGGTGGGCATCACTGGCACTGCCCTAAACTGGTTAAAGTCCTATCTCAGGGTGTCAAACTCATTTTGGGCCGCGGGCCGAATTTCGACGCTCAGGTTGGGTCCGCGGCCGAACATAACGTAAAATATAAAACAATAAAAGATATATAGCAATAGCTTTATAGTAATAGTTCTTTTGTGGACCATTCATGCAGCAGCAGCAGAAACAAGAACATGGACTTGTGATATGATTTCTGATATGAAATGTTGAGATCACAGATCTGTTGGTTGTTGCTGCACAAACTCAATATGATCTCACTATTTTTATAGTTTAAACTGATTTTAGTGACAGATTATTCATGTGGTGAACCAAATGAGTGCATTGTGTTTGTATTCACAGTCCCATTAGTGTGGACACAGTCATGTTCATACTTTATTACATTCTGACCTGTGTTTTTACCTGTGGCTCATGATCTGTCCCGGTTTTGCAATGTTTTCCTCACAGAGCTGTCATCACAGAAGTTTGTTTTTCTGTTGTTAGCTCCACATTAGCTCCACTTTTAGCGCCGCTCTAATGTCCACAAAACCGTCTCCTTCTTTCTTCCACGTGTTAAAAACGTCTCTTTCCTGGTTAGGACCTCTGCTCAAATCTGTAAAGTGCGCGACGCGCGTTGGCACTTCTAAAAGACCTGGCACTTGCACCGGCAGCACACAGCAGCGTGGGGGAGGGCGGCCGCTGCAAAGGATTGTGGGACGTGTAGTTCCAGCGATAAAAATGCTATAGGTCTATCGGAAATGATTGAATATAAATTAGAAATGTTTGGCTGGCCAGATTAAAACGTCTGGGGGCCAGATTTACACATTTACTGCCTCTAGAGGCCGGAGGGAGCATTTGGTTTGTATTTATTTTAAAAATCATAACTTTTGATAGAAATGAGCTAGTGACTCGCTTCTTTTTTTGACATACTCAGAAATTTATGACGGCCGGATTAAATCATCCAACGGGCCGGGTCCGGCCCGCGGGCCGTATGTTTGACATGCCTGTCCTACCTGGAAGACAGGAAGTACTTTGCTGAAATTGGTAACTGTGTCTCAGACCAGATGCCCCTGACCTGTGGAGTGCCCCAAGGGTCAATCCTGGAACCCCTTCTATTCAACCTCTACATGCTGCCGTTAGGTCAGTTGATACACTCAGATCTATGTTTCACTGACGGCAGGTGAATATGGACCAGTGGATTACTCTGTCACTGCATCCAACAGATCAGTGTGTGGATGCAAAACAACTTTCTCCAGCTGAACTCAGACAAGACTGAAATCATCGTCTTTGGCCCACAGAAACAAAGAGAAAGTGTTAGCAGTCACCTCCAGAGTCTCGCTCTAAAACCTCCAAATCAAAAAATCCGGGGTAATAATGGACTCAGATTCTAATTTTAACAGCCACGTCAGATCAATAACATCAGCAGCCTTTTACCATCTAAAAAACATTGCCAAAATCAAAAGTATAGTGTCTAAACCAGACTTGGAGAGACTTAACCATGCTTTTGTCTCAAGTAGATTAGACTTCTGCAACGGCCTGCTCACTGGCCTCTCCAAACGAGCTGTAAAACAGCTGCAGTACATCCAGAACGCTGCTGCTCGGGTCCTGACTAGAACCAGGAAGTACGATCCTGTCCTGTGCTCAGGTCTCTGCACTGCCCCCTGTGGCTCAGAGAATAGACTTTAAAGCAGCTCTGCTTGTATACAAGTCTCTCCATGGCCTAGCACCAAAGCACATCTCGGATATGTTAGTGCCATATGAACCATCTCGGACTCTGAGGACCTCAGAGACCGGCCTCCTGCTGGTGCCAGGGTCAGGACTAAACATGGGGAATCTGCGTTTCAGTTTTATGCAGCTAAAATCTGGAACAGTTTTCCTGAGGATGTGAGACGGGCCTCTACTCTGGCAATGTTCAAATCTAAGCTAAAAACGGTTTTGTTTGGCTGTGCATATGACTGAAATGCTTTTCTTTGCACTCTTCTCTTTTATGTCTTAAACTATTTGACGGATAGGCTGAAAATGGCACCTTTAAATTTCTTTAAATTAAGGTTTTGTGATTTCTGCCTTGTCTTTGTGATTTTAATGCATTTTTGCCTTGCCTTGCCTCATTCAAACACAAGCATACATGGACACTGGAGGCAGGGTGGGGGAAGTGTCTTGCCCAAGGAAACAATGATAGTGGCACCTGCCACCTGGCATGACAGTGGTCTCCCATCCTGTACACACCATGCCCATCCCCTGAGTCTGACACAATGTGACTCTTTAAATGTAAAAAACCAGTGTGTAGAGAGGACCCATGATGACTACTGACCATTGTTGTAACAGTGTGTGTCGCCCCCTGTAGGCCTGTGTGCCAGCTTGATATCTCTGCAGCAGTAGTTGAGGGGGTGGGTCGCTCCGGAGCTCCGCCTTTGGCTCCCCGCGTTTCCTTTCACCTTCTCCGCGCATACAGCAGCACAGTCTCCGTGCGTCCGCGCAGGCCGTGTCTGAGGATGTAAGAAAAGAAGCCGAATTAAACAGTCTTCCGTGTTTGGAATGTGTGGGTGGAAGAGCGTCGGCGAAGCCGCGGAAGAGAAGCGACGCGTCGAGCGCAGGGAGGTGGCTTTGGGCTTGTAAACAGAACATAGCGGAGGGACGAAGGCATCACTGAGCCGTGAGCCGCTCCTCCATCCTCGGATCTGCTCTCGAAGCAGCGATGCTCGTTCTTCTCGTGGATAAACTCTAATCCGAGCCACCGCCGTTCCGCTCCGCATCAGCGCCGCGGGCAGCTCTGCGGCGCGATGCCGTAGACTCAACATGAACTGAAGCTGTGGCACCGAAGGCTCCGATGGGTAAGACACTGTGGGACAGTGCTGTGTGGGGCAGGGGAGGGCCATGTGGGGCCGTGGAGGTCCGGCCTGTCACCCAGCAGCGGGATCAATCGCAGGCCTCTGTCCGGCTGCGGTGTGGGTGTAGCAGAGCGGCCGCGGCTCCGCTGCAGTCCGCCTCGTCACGATGCGTGTATGCTGGACATGACTGTGTTAGTTTACGGCAGGCCCTGGCCTTGGGCCGTGTGTGTAGTGGCTGTGGCGTGTGAAGTGTCCCGCTGCTGTTCGGAGTGGCTCAGAACAAGTGCAGCTCACACGGGTCAGCTAGGGTCAGCTCGGCAGAAGCGCGCTCCAGGCGTCAGTAGGTCACATTACCGTGCTCCGTAATAATAGCGGTTCTGATCATGGCTTGAGGGCGTCGTGTGACTTCCAGAAGCATTGTTTGTAGCCTTAAATACTTTGGCCACGGGGAAAAGCCCACTCAGCGGGTCCCGGGTCCCGCTGAGGGTCCAGAGGGAGCAGCCTGTCGCTTCCCGTTCAGGTCCTGTAGATCAGGTCCTCGGTCTGTTCCAATCACTAGGCTTTTACTTTTATGTCTGAGTGACACAATGTAGTGGTTTATATTCAGGACTAATAGGCTATTCTCCAATATTCATTTTTTTTTATTTTTGGCAGACTCAGAAACAGTTGGCTGTGTTTCATCATAACTTCCTGACTTGTGGTGGACAAACGCAGAGTTTTACGCAAGTAAAAGTACAGTTACACGGCTATACATTTTCTCAATTACCAGTACAAGTCCTGCCAAGACATACGCCTGTATACAATTATGCATAAAAAATACAATTATGCATACAAAATAATAGTATCAGTATCAGTAATAGTACTTTCAAAAAAACAGTACTTAGTATAATTTAGTGCAATCATTTGTATGGCTGTAACTATTAATTGACTAATCGACTATAACAAATAATTGTAATTGTATTTTGATAATAGAAATTGTCTTGACTATATAGATTCTAATTCTAACACACATACAAAAAGACATTTTATAATTAAACAAGTGTATTAGATCAAAATGTCCATAAAGAATATATAATTTAATCAACAATACATTTTACAATACTGTACATCTGGAAGCCTTCACCATAATTAAACATTTTCTTTGGTTAAAAATGTAATTAATAAATCTCCCGTTACATATTTACTTTGTAGGTAAAAGTCTGCCACTGATCCATCTGTAACTCGCTCTCTGCTGTGAGATCGTTTTTATTTTGATCATTTTTAAGCGTAGAGAATGAATGGAACGAGAAGTGAAGATCTGCACTTTTAAGGTGACCGTAACTAGCCAGGTGCTATTGTGAAAAGGGCCTGTCGAAAAATAAATATCCGACTAGTCAACTATTCAGCCCTAAATTTTTATTTTTTTTAATCAAACTTGATTAATTCATCTGTTTCAAGCTGAATTAAGTTGGTTTAAATGGGCATATTTGCCTTATTCCACCTCGCCCAATTTTTCCCCTTTCTGCTTCAGATCGGCACATCCGTTGTTTTGGCACTTCGGGTTGAGCGGGAATACTGTTCACGTAAAGAATCTGCTGGACACAGTTTAGACTTGTGCGATTAAGAGAACTATTCTTTGCCCACACAATAGCCTGCCCTTATTTGACTTTGTGTGGAGGTGGAGGCTAAAAGTGAGCAGGGTTTGCCAAGGTGTGTCACAAGGTGTGTCCGTCTGAGGTTTGGCACAACAACATCCAGTGTCTCGGGCTGCTTCAGAATTGAGGAAGACAGACTACATTCCACGAGCCTGGTCATCTGCTTTTCTGCATTCAACATAATTTTGTATCAATATATAGAATATAATGTATATTGTATCAAAAGGTTTCAAACAAAATTTACTCTAGACTATGTTTGTCGAAGTAGTATTGTCACAATACTAACATTTCAATATATTATTCCGATACTAAGGAATAAGCTTGATACCGCTTTCGAGGATGATTTTTTACCCAATCTGTTCCTGCCAAACACGCGTCCTGTATGCCACCCACAGACATCTTGATTCTGGTCCTAATATTTACTGTCAGCTGTGGTTCTGACATTTATACAACAACAAATTACCATCGTACAAAAGAACAGCTGCAGCCAAAAGTATATTCCATGGTATCCATTGTGTCCATGACAGGAGTTTTGTGGCCCAAGTAAATAGTTCTAAAGTTTAGAGGGATACCAATGCCAAAAACTGTCTGCAGTGCTTTTTGAACTTCAGTCCAATATTCCTGAGCAACAGGACAGTCCCAAAACCTCCTGGCTGCCACAGTTTCTCCAACAGTTAGCATTTCCTAGTAATGAGCACTTTGACATGGTGGAAAAAACGTGACCTAGCAAAACTTCTAGCAAAACTCCCTGCAGATATGTCAAAATTACCTTCTCTTTCCCATTTGTTTTTAATATATTGGGTAGAGTAGATTAGTAATGTATTGATATAATTGAGATATTATTCCCCTTGAAAGTCCTGGTTTATAAGCCTTGTTTATAATTACTTCTTATTTGTAAATACCTAAAAATGTCCTTTTTTCTCCAAGCCAAAGGATTTTTTCAACATTTCAAAGCTTTTCATGTGATTATCTTTTACAATTGGATGAACAAACGTTATACCTTTTTATAATCCAGATCCTGAATCTCAGATCAGTTCTGTTTGGTACAAAACCTTGGTCATAAGACAACCGGTTTAAGATGAAATTTTATTTTTTTTAAATTATTATAATTTTTTTTGGATTAATTTTGCTATTAAAGACACCACATCGTGCACACATCATCAAAACAATATAATCATATATTACATAAACATATACACATTTATATACACATCAGGTTGCTGTAACATTGCTACCCACCACTCAATACCGAAAACCAGCGTCCGAGACTGATGCCCACCCCAATGAGATGTAGCGCCGAGGACAAACGCACGGGCAAGCCAACACCAGATCCTCCGGAATAACTTCAGGATGGCCCCAATCATGTGTGTATATGTATATGTACATACACACACACGCGCAAACACACCCCCTAATAAGAAAAATAATAAATAAAACAATAGACATGTGAAAAAGTGCGTTTTGTTTTTTGTATTAGGCAGTCACTCGCAATGGCTTCCTGCCATTGCCGTTTCTAGTTATTATATTTTCCACATTTATCCCCTTTTTTCGGTGGGCCGCACTGGTCTAATTCCTTGTTCGATTAGCGTCATTCAAAGTTCAGGTTGTAGATAATTCTCTTCTGATTCCTGGACTTGCTTTTGGGTAATCCTCAGCCTTGTCATTTTCTCTGGATTCGTCTTGGAACATTGGATGCTTCCCTCTCTCTTGGCTTTCACAGGTCACATTTCTTGTCCGATTTTTGTTATTCAAAGTTCAGTTTGTAGATATTTCTCGTGTGATTCCTGGACTTGCTTTCGGTATTCCTCGGTCTTATAATTTTTTCTTACAATTGGCAATCTCTTAAAGTGGCGGAATGTTGGTGATGTTGAAGGATGTTGGAGGTTTGTGACATCATCGTCATCGTCATCAGAATCAGAAAGGGTTTATTGCCATTGTCAATATACTCTACCCAATATATTAAAAACGAATGGGAAAGAGAAGGTAATTCATTGTCAATGAACAAAATTTACAAACATAGGAACTTGTCTCTTAAGGTGCAACATAAAACGCTGAGCAATAATAAAATCAACATATATTCAATCCAAAGGGCATGCCTTAAGAAACAATTTAAAATTGAGTATAAAATAAAAATAGGCATTACTATGTACACGAGAATTACAGTTAAATTTACAGTTGTAGTGCAGAAAGTGACAGTGCAGTGAGTGATTGGTTGGAGTCTGTCATGATGAGGGGGGGCTGGGGGGCTGTGACTTTCCTGAACAAAAGAAGGCTGCACCTACAAATCAGTGAGCACTGACTGCAAGATATATTTATACTTGATTTTGTGGTTTTATATAGACTTGTAAAAAAGTGCGTTTTGTTTTTTGCATTAGGCAGTCACTCGGAATGGCTTCCTGCCATTGCCGTTTCTAGTTATTATTGTTATTTATTAAAGAAAATCACAGATCAATCAAAACGTATGTATAAATAGAGATACAATAACAACAGCAACGACAGAAAAAAAAGGAACAAACAAAAAACAAAGTGTATATTATTTGAGATTACTACTTTAAGAATAGTGCATCCAGATAAAAATAAAAACCAAGGTTAAAGCATACCATGTCCATGATTTGAGTCCCATTTAGTCCAGTTTATGTCAAATTTGTCCTTTTCAAAGCTCAGTACGTATGGGATTTTTTCCGTTTTCCGTATGTCCATTATGATGTCGGTCCAGTCCTTTATTGTTGTGCCGTTTGTATCATAAATTTTTTTGTGACGGCCTTTTTCCCAGCTGCTAAAAGTATCTTTCAATGATATCCATTCTTATTGTCTATGGCAGGGGTTCTGGACCCAAATACATAGTTCTAAAGTCAGATGGATGGTAGTGTTGAAAATAGTTCTGTGCAACAGGACAGTCCAAAATATATGATAATGATGTGCCACCTGGCAACCACATTTTCTCAACATTCAGCCTCTCCCTGTGAGTAATGAACACTTTGACATGTTAAAAAGAAACGGGTCACATTCTTCCAACAGAATTTCCATCAAACCTGAGATCTTGTGTTTCTCCATTGTGAAATACAGACACTTTCCCACTCCTCGTCTGTCAAATCAAAATTTCGCTCTTTTTCCCCATTTCATTTTGATGTATTTGGTAGATTGGTTATCCAGGTTATTAATGCATTTCTATACTTATTATATTATTACTATTTCCCTTGAGAGTTCTGACTTGTATGCTTTGATAAAGATTTTCGAATTATCGTTGCTTTGTTTATTTCTGATTATAATAGCTTCTTATTTGTAAATATCTATAAAAAAGGAGTTTTTCAGTATCATCTGATTATCTTTCACAATCTGGAAAAAAATGTATGCCTTTTGTTATCCAGGTCTTAAAGCTCAAGTCAGTGCTGTTTGGCTTAAAACTTTGGTCATAAGTCAACCATCCAAGACTTTAACTTCTTTGTTTAATTGATATGTTTTGATTAGCTTTTTCCATTTCATAAGGGCAGATTTTACCCCGGGATTCTCAATTTCCTCCCAGTGATTGAGCCGTTTGTCATCTGCCAATAGCACAGGGACCCCTGGCACGGCATCACACTCAATACTTTTCCATTGTCGAAAAAGATTCAGTTGTAGTCATCTGGACTCTGTTTTAGAAAAAACAAAACGTTTCAACTCTCATCCAAGAGTCATCTCAATCAGTGAAACAAGTCTGAGAACTCCTGTTTTTATCCTACTCTGTGAGAGCCCTGCCCACAGGGCGGACCTCCTGCTAATGGCCCATTGAAACTGGGATGGGCCTATTGTTCTGTAGTTCCCTGCCTCACCTTGAGTGCCTATTTAGCATCCGAATGCCCCGGCGTCTCCATGGTTTCAGCAGACCATTATAAACAACTGGAAGGTTGAATCTTAAACCTCCGTTACGATTTAAGGAAGGATTCTCTTTTTTAACAAAGATTGCCTCCTTAACGCCTCTTCAAACCATCTTTTCTCCTGCTCAGAATCTCCACCTCACTGTCTTCAATAGAGTGGTTTGTGGCTTTGAGATGAAGATGCACGGCGCTCTGGGGTCCTGAACTTGCGTGTCTTCTGTGTTGATAAAGCTTCTTGTGAAGTGGCTCTTATGAGGGGACGAATGAGGGACGAATGAGGGATTACACCGACACTTTTCCACTGTGCCTCATATTCCGGGTCACATCAGTACAGCAGTGCCCTGATTTGAGCTGAAATCCCCGTCCTTCAGGGGCTGTTTGCGCCGGCATTCTGCCATTGTCGACTGGTGGCAGCTAGGAGGTCAACAACTTGTTTTTTGTGTTTTAGTACTGCTAAACACTCAAACCACTCGTGGCGTTTCCGGCTCAACCTGGTTCGGCTAGGGTTAGCCCCCATTGACAGTTTATATTGAAGAATAATAAAAATAAAAATATAATAATATAGGGGAGGCGTTCACGGCCTGCCTTGATTTTTCTAAGGGTATTCGTATTCGAAATGCTCGAGACGCTGGTCTGCAGGGCCTGTATGGCGCCGATGCAGCATGACGATGGGCACGATTTATGCCCTTCGTGCTTGGGCGTGGAGCATTTGAGGCAAGGCCTCACTCCGGATGCTTGCCCCAATTGTGTCGTGATGCCTCACTCGGCCCGGATTGCTCGTCTGGAGGCGTTTGAGCCCGTCGACTGGGAGACTGAGTCGAGGTCAGATCGGTTGCCCGCCGCTCAAACCTCTGGTTTAAAGCGCCCTGCCTCCTCAGAGCCTCAAGTCTGAGTTGGTCCAGATGAAGGCGCTCCTGCAACAGGCTCGCCCGTTTCTGGGCGTTGCAGTGATCTGGGTTTTCCTGTAGGGAGGCGACGCCCATGCATGAGGAGGATGCCATATCAGTGGCTGCGTCCGATACGCATTTTCAGTACGACGCCTTGGATTTAGAGTCTCGGGCCTCAGAGACAGGCTCCCATGCATCCACGGGCTGTCCGGACAGGGATGACGACGTGCCCCTCTCTGTCGTTCGTTCTGCGCTTAGCCACTTGCGATTGGCAAGTGACTGAGGCTACTACTAGTGCCTTTTTTGAGCGCAAACGGACTGTCCCCTTCGTGGTCGTACCGCCCTCACAGGAGTACGTCAGGGAGCTGCACGCTTGCCGGACTGACACAAGAGCATTATCGCGCTTGACATCAGATGGGAGGGCCTTGGCATCTATGCAAGATGCCCCCCAGTTTGGCCTGGGCCATATGCCGCCTGTCGAACTGGCTATTGCCTCGCTTATTGTCTCTCCAGGGGAGGGCCTTAGGGCTAACCCGAGGTGCCCTAATCCGCAATGTCGTATCACCGACAAATTCTTGTGCCGGGCGTAGGATGCGGGGGTGTGGATGGGTAGGATGGGGAACTCTCTTTCCCCCCTGTTGCTCGGTCTTTCCACTGGACTGGAGAAGTCTAATGTGGATGTACCGACGCAGGGAATGTTTGATGCGTCTCTGCATACGTTTGCTCTTATGTCCAGGGAGCTCGGTTGCATGTTGTCCACTCTGACGCAGGCTTGCCGCCAGGTGTGGTTGGCCCAGTCTCCCCTCACGGAACCGTGTAAGAGGACGTTATGGAGCGTTCTGGTTGTCCCAGGAGAGCTCTTTGGTGCGGCTGCGCTGGAGGAGTTAGAACGCACTGCCCCACCTCATTCTACTCAGCCCACCCAGCGCCCTCCCAGGCCCCCCAGGGTCTTGGGGGGTGCGGCGCTGAAGCCAGGCCGCTTACGGTCGGACACTTTACCCCGGGGCAGTTGGAATACTGGGTTGTGCACACCACAGACGTCTGGGTGTTGTGCACTCTTTCCCGGGGTTACCATCTTCATTTCCGCCGTCGGCCTCCTGTACCAGGCTGGGTCAAGTGGACCGTAATCCATGACCCGGCCATGGACCGGGCACTTACTCAGGAGATAACAATTTTTCTGGAAAAGGGGGCAATAGTGCGTGTGGACCCCCTGTATTTCCTGGTGCCAAAGAAGACTGGCGATCTACGCCCAGTTCTGGACCTTCGAGGTCTCAATGTGTTTTTAAAAACCCTGTCATTCCACATGTTGAAAACCATGGAGATGCAGGCATTATCTCCCAACGAGTGGTTCACTTCCATAGACCTCAAGGATGCCTACTTTCATGTCCCAATTGCATCGTGCCACCAGCAGTTTCTGCGCTTTGCGTTTCGAGGTCATCATTACCAATTTCGAGTCCTTCCTTTCGGTCGGTCTCTGTCACCGAGGGTTTTCACCAGATGCGTTGCTGCAGCTCTGGCTCCCCTCCAGGCATCCGGCTTAAAAATACTGCCTTACCTGCACGACTGGCTGGTCTGTGCTCCCACTTACAGTCAGGCTGTTCAAGACACCCAAACTGTTCTCCATCACATCGGACGGTTGGGTATGCGGGTCAATCTGGCGAAGAGCAACTTGGTCCCTTCACAGTTTTTTTAGGGATCACCCCGAATTCTGTTGCCATGACCGGTCGTACCTCAACTCCGCGAGTCGACAGCATTATGGACATGCTTCCCAGTTTCCGGGAAGGTCAGTCGTTGCCTTTTGTTCTTTACCTCCATCTGTTGGGAAAGTTGACGGCTGCCTCCACTGTAGTGCTGCTGGGGCTGCTTTCTCTCCCCCCCTGCCAATCGGTCAACTGCTTGCTCTTAAATCCGGCACGGGCCGTTCACAGGCACCGGTGGTTGCATGTGTCACCTCAATGTCTCGAGTCCCTGTCTCAGTGGCGAGACAGGCTCCCTTCCATCTCGGAGGGAGATGCGCCACTCACAGGATGGGGTGCGACATGGCAAAGGCGCGCGGCACAAGGAACATGGTCTCCACTAGTCAGCGGGGAGCACATAAATGTGCTAGAGCTGATGGCAGTGCACCTGGCGTTGGACTACTTCCTTCCAGTTTTGCGTGGCAGACATGTCATGGTTCATTCCGACAGCACCACGTTGGTTCATCACATCAACCACTTGGGGGGCACGAGGTCGGTGAGGCTGATGGACTTGACTCGACAGCTCCTGATATGGGCTGCTCCCTACTTTCTCAGTTTGAGGGCTTCCTACATTCCTGGTCCAGGGAATGTAGTGGCAGACTTTCTATCCCGTCAATGTCCGCTGCCCGGGGAGTGGAGACTTCACCCGGAAGTGGTGGACAGCATTTGGGGAATGTTCGGCAGGGCAGAGGTCGACTTCTTTGCGTCCAGGGAGACGACTCACTGTCCTCTATGGTTTTCACTGACAGACGGCGCCTGTTCCCTGGGTCAGGATGCGCTGGCGCACGACAGGCCCTGAACTCTGCTTTACGCATTTCCACCACTCCCGCTGATTTTCCCGACTATTGAGGGTTCATCAAGGGGGAAAAAGCCTTCTCCTGGTGGCGCCGTTTTGGCCGGTCAACTTTTTATGGATGCCTAAATATTTGAGGGATTCCGTTTGCCATTTGAATGGGTAGGTCTTTATAAATGTCGAAGGGAGTTGCCAGTAAGATAGAATTTCCGTTTTTTGAATGTTCAGTTTGTATCTGGACATTGGGCCAATTTTATCAAGGAAATGCATGACTTCAGGTATTGATCTCTCTGGCTTCATCATCTGCGTAGCAGGCGATTTTATGTTCCATCCTATGAAATTGTAACACCATGAATTGTTTCCAATTGTCTAATATATGGGGCCAGTGGTTCCAGGTACAGGGCGAACAAGAGGGGGGACCATGCACAACCCTACCTCACCCCTCTTTCCAAAGTTAATGGATCGGTCAAGTATCTATTAACTTTGATTCTTGAGGTTGGACTATCGTAAAGAGCCCCAATATTTTTTATTATTAAATCATCTATTTAAAATGTGCGCAATACTTAAAATAAATAGGGCTAGCTAACAGAGTTAAAGGCTTTCTCGGCGTCCAAACTTGTCATTACTGCCTTGTTTTGTTTTTTTGGATATGGTTCATGCTATGTATAGTTCGTCTTATGTTGTCTTGTGTTTGTCGTTTGTTTATTAATCCTGTCTGGTCCTTTTTGAGTATTTGTTCCATTCTTTTGGACATAATTGAAGTATACAGTGATAGTCCACATTCAGAATTGAGATTGGTCTTTATGAAGCACAGAAGCACAGTCAAATCCATCCTTCCCCTCTTTAGGTATTAGGGATATGATGGCCTCCTTCCAACTCTGAGGGATCTGAGCCTTTCCAATACTAATAACAGGCAAATTGATGGTGTCCAAAAAATAATGAATTCCATATTTTTTATAGAAGGATTCAAATGATGGTCTTGTCTGGTCAAGACTGCATCTTGTATTTAACAGTTTGATCAATTTTCGTAATTCCGTTGTTTGGTAAAGAGTATTTTCTTAACTATTTTCTGTGAGGTCTGGCAATTAATTTCTCCTCTTTTTAATTTCCTGTAACACCTGAGGATTCCCCTTCCTGGCATGCTTTACCGCCAGCTATTTTGTTTTTCTTGCAGATCATTTAGCTTGTTTTCCCCTTTGTGTCTTTTTTGTTGAAGCAATGGCTATAATTTTTCCTCCCAAATGAAGTTTCACCGTTATCATTTTCCTCCAGATAAGTCTTAATGTCGTTTGACATTTTTTCAGCGTCGAACAGGCTGGCTTTGAACCTCCACAGTGTGTTTTTTCGTCTTTCCTCCAAATCCGCAGTCATGTAAATAGGAGCATGGTCACTTAAGTCTATTGTGCCTATATATATCCTAAATGTCAGTGATTTTGTATCTGTTTTTATTGAAAATAAAGAAATGATATATTCTGGAGTAGGTTGTTTGTGGATTCCATTTTTTTTTTTGTTCTGACATGCACTGGGGTTCATTTACCTCCAGATGTCAATCAGTCCTACGTCTTTTCCAGTGCTTCCTGAATTTGATACATTTAGTGTAGGTTTAACACAAAGATTCCAGTCACCACCACAGATTAGGGGTTGCAATCTGGTCCATAATATTATTATAGAAGGTGATATCATTCCCTGGTGAAGCATACACCAAAGTAAAAATCTTTCTATTAATATTTGTCTTAACCAGTACATATCTTCCATCCTTGTCTTTTACATTCAAACGTTTGTTCAAAAGCTATTCGGTTTGAGATCAAGAGTGGTCCTCCCCTCTTGTGTTTGCCACTGTATGATGAATAGCAAACATTTTTGTTTAACCCTAACCCTAACCCTAACAACTTTGGTCAGTTTTTAAATGTATTTTCTGTAAATATATAATGTGTCTTTTTGCTTTTCTAATTTTTGTTAATATTTTCTATTGTTTGATTGGGTTCAATTTGCCATTTACCTTAAAGGATGAGTTGTGGAAAAAATCTAATTTGGCCCTTATACTTCGTGACATTATAGACTTTCCATGTCCCGAAATGGTGCCGGCATTAGCAGAGTGTCTCTCTTCCTCCTCCATCTTTGCCTTATAGATAAGCCCCTGCACGTGTCGTGTCTGCACTGCTCGTTGCTTCTGGCAATGTCTCTGTTCGGGCCCCTCATACGCTGTGTCCGGCGCTCTGCTGTTTGAACGGAGTGGCTCCTGTGACTCCAGCTAGTTCTCTTCGTGTTTTTTTTGGCAAGATGGCTGAAGGTCCGAGTCCACTGTGCCGCAGTAAGACAGGTGGATTCTGTGTGCAAAAAAAAAATTGGAAAGCAGACATTTATCCCTTATGTGTATCACACTGTCTCACACACGCTCTCTCCTCAGGACTGCTGCGTGCTTCGTTCATGCTTAATGAGCCGTTCATGTATTTTTCGGACCATACATGTAAGCATTCTAGACATTCTTCCCCATATTTTTTTTGACATTACCTTATAATATGTGTCTTTGAGATTAGCACAGCGCTCCTGGACTGGTTATTTCTTCTGTTGTCCCCTCAACGACAACGCGCGCTTTAACTCGTCTTACACTTTTCCTGATTAGGGTGCTCCACTGGCTGAAATTGGGTGCCAGGCAAATTTGGTTATACTTATTAGTTGGTGAAAAATGTGTTGCAGGCGCTTCCTGGTCTTTTCAGTGGCCCTTCACCTACTGACGGTACAAAAGCGGGTGTTCTTGACACAAACTATTGGTTCACAGAAAGGACATGGCACAAATTAGCAGTGTGTGTCCAGACAAGATGTTTTCAATTATAATCAGTATTTTGAATTTAGGTTAAATAATAATTTTAGAAGATTAAAAAGCCAAAGGCTTGTCTTTTTATGCCAAACTGGTCTCAGAATGCCAGGCTCTTTCTTGTTTTTCTTTAAAGTCCATAGTTTTATGTATTTATTATTATTTTTTAAAGAGTTTCTATCAGTTCAAAAGAGATGAAAAAAAACCTGCCTTATCCACAACTTTGTTCTTCTCAAAATTAATGGAGGAAATGAGGTTGGATTCCATTGGTTGGTATTCCAAGCAGCCAGTCACATCGAAGACGAAGCCGGTCGTAGAATCCTGTCCGCAGCGCCAAATTGTCGTAGAAAACATCGCTAACGGTTATCAAGAATAAAGTAAAACAATAGAAGAGTTGTCTTTTCTCAAAAGTGAATGGTTTAATTCCGTTGTTCAATCAGAATTCATCTCTGTCCCTGCTCCAAACATCTCTGTCATCTGTCCCTTCACTAGTCTTGTTCCCACAAAGGAATTCACTTTCCTTTTATAGATAACTGGTCAAACGGGTCACATGACTCACATCACACGTAAAATGACTGGCTCTGAGACATATGCCAGGTACAGGAACAAAGAACAGAGGTGATATTTGCATTCTTACAGCAGGTTTACTGGCAGAAAGGCAAATGGCACAGGTACAAGAAAACAAAGGTATACAAAGCTCCCAGCGAGGGACAGTTGGTAATATTTGCATATAAGCCAATTCTCACTACTTACTGTTCCTTGAAAAACAATGCCCTAGTGTTTAAACATCTTTTTTTCTCATCACTCAGAAAAACTATGCTCTCTGTTGTGGTGGCATTAGAACGAGTTGGGCCACGATAGCATGTCATGACTGAGTGAACAGTTGCTTGAGCATGGCGCCAATGACACGACTGGACTTCGTCCTGCAGCACGCAAGTGTAGTTCTCAGTGAAATCCAGGACCATGATGACGGTGTTCTCTTGCACATACTTTCACAAATCTTGGAACATTGACGTCTGTAGTCATGAAGTCATTTGAACGCCTGGTCTTGCCCCACCTCAAGCCCTTCACCTCCTCCCTGCTGGACTCCCTGCAGTTCGCTTACAGAGCCAACAGGTCTGTAGACGACACAATCAACCTGGCGCTCCACTTCATCCTGCAGCATCTGGACTCCCCGGGAACCTACACCAGGATCCTGTTTGTGGACTTCAGCTCTGCAACACCATCCTCCCTGCTCTGCTCCAGGACAAGCTCTTCCAGCTCAACGTGCCCGACTCCACCTGCAGGTGAATCACTGACTTCCTGACGGATCGGAGGCAGTGCGTGCGGCTAGGGAAGAATGTCTCAGACACTCGGACAATCAGCACAGGAGTTCCATAGGGCTGTGTACTTTCCCCTCTGCTCTTCTCCCTGTACACAAACTGCTGCACCTCCAGCCACGACTCCGTAAAACTCATCAGGTTTGCGGACGACACCACCCTCATCGGGCTCATCTCGGACGGGGATGAGTCTGTCTACAGGAGGGAGGTGGACCGGCTGGTGTCCTGGTGCAGCGGTAACAATGTGGAGTTCAACGCCCAGAAGACAGTGGAGATGATCGTGGACTTCAGGAAAGCCACAGCCCCCCAGCCCCCCCTCGTCATGACGGACTCCCCCATCACCACCGTGGACTCCTTTCGCTTCCTCGGCACCACCATCACCCAGGACCTCAAGTGGGAGCCCTCCATCAGCTCATTGTGCGTTCTGCTGAGAAGGTGATCGGCTGCAGACTTCCATCTCTGGAGGACCTGTACGTCTCCAGGGCTCTGGGACGAGCAGGTCGGATCACAGCTGACCCTTCTCACCCTGGACATGGACTATTTGAACCACTCCCCTCAGGCAGGAGGCTACGGTCCATCCGGACCAGAACCTCCCGCCACAAGAATAGTTTCTTTCCCTCTGCCGTTGGACCTCATGAACACTTCTGCACTCAAAACTGTAAATCTAACTGTAACTCTTGTGTACATAGAAATGCCTATTTTTATTTTTATTTGATAGTAATTTTTAAATTGTTTCTTAATGCATGCCCATTTTGATTGAATATATGTTGTTTTATTATTGCTCAGTGTTTTATGTTGCACCTTAAGGCCGAGACAAGTTCCTATGTTTGTGAATTTTGTTCATTGACAATGGCAATAAACTCTTTCTGATTCTGATTCTGAAATATACGTGGGACACCGAAACATACTGTGTCTAGGGATGTCACGATATTAATTTTAGAGTCACGATTCTCATGAGGAGAAATATCATGATTTAAAGATTATTCACGATTCTCAGCAAAAAGAAAGGAAACATTTATATAGTTTTTTTTATGTTTAAACTTGCAAATATTCCTGTGAAAGGAAAATTTGGTTTTACAGTTCACTTCTCTACCCTTTAATACAGCATATTAATATAAAAATAAAATATAATTGCCACAAATTGATTAAATATAAAAGCATGCTTATTGGCCCCTCATTGTAGCTCTTTTAGGCATTATATCATTTATTAGTGAGATGAGCTCCATGGTAACGCTCGGGGGAGGGGCTTGAAACTGAGAAAGTCACTTTCCTTTGGCTCACGCCAACAATGAACGGATTTGTGAAGCATAAAAAAGCTTTTATAGGTAAGATTACACTCTGGAACTACTCGTCTCCTCCTTTCTCTCTCCTCTTAGCTTGTGGCTCCACTTTCGGCTCCCGCTGAGCGGTCCAGCGTGCTTTGCTTTGCTTACTTTGTCGGACACAAAACTCTCAAAACAGATTTCTCCCTCGCTGAGCGTCTGTCAGACTGCTGAGCGCTCCGCGCTTGATCTGCTGTTCTTATTTTATCTTATATATATATGTATAATATACAAGGTTTAAAATATAACAAAGACCTTGTCAGTTTTGCTTTTGGATTTTTTTTGTATGATGCCCTAATTAGATTAAATTACACTTTAGTGTGGAGTGACCCTACTAGACACGCCCTAAGCAGAAATGCTCATTGGTGCCCCCATACCTCCAACCCCTTACATATTTCTAAATTATCATTTCCTGTATTCTGGTGCATTTTAGATGTAATGAAATGACATCCCATCCCCCCACAGTCCCTAAACGTCCTTGCTCCGCCCTTGCTCCGCCCTTTGCTCCGCCTTGCTCCAGCATCACCCAAAGCCCTTCTCCTACCCTTCTGCAGATCAGATCGAGGCTGGAGAAACACTACAGGCTGCAAACTACTGATGCTTTCTGTTGCATTTATGAAAACATGATTTAGACACTTGTAAGAAGTTGAACACTTTGGCTTTGCGCACGCCGCGGCGTCAGCTCCGCGGAGCCTGACCAGCTCGGCGCATCGCATGTCTTGTTTCATTAGTTCTTTTTTTTTTTTTCATCATCTGAATACCATTTAGCTCCTTGTGCATCAAAGAATACGTTTGTGGAGTCAAACCGCTGTGCACCCGATCTGTCTGTGTCTGTTTCAAATGTGGCTTGGACAGTGGATATGTATGTGTGCATCTCCAACTTGCTTTGGAGAGTGGCTACGTCACTCGAGTCCTAGAATTAGTTTAAATGACAACTAAAGACAAAGTAGGCCTACTATATATGCTCCCTGTTTAATTGGAAAAGGGACAGTGCTGCTGCTGCTGCACACAAAGCCTAGTCTGTCATTCAATCCAAACTTCCTGGTCAGGCTGGGGGGCCCCTCGGAGCACTTGATGCCCTACGCCAGGGGTGTCCAAACTTTTTTCACAGAGGGCCGCATTTTGCAACTTATACGGAGCGGAGGGCTACAGACAACATAACAAGGAAGTGAATCATTGGATATTTTTTATTTGATGCAGTGTTGATGAGCCACCCCACATTTACTAAGACATTAATATTAGGTCAGTAGCATATCAAAATGGTTGTTATTTAGGTTATTTTACAGTCAAATTTATAACTTCTGGTTGTTTGGGCCAATTTAGCAGGAAGCCTGAGGGCCAAAAAATATTGGTCTGAGAGCCAGATTTGGCCCCCGGGCCATAGTTTGGACAATCCTACTCTATGCACTGTGCGTTATATGCATAATAGGAGCAGCGGCACTGCTCAGTGTCTGAAAAGTATAAGGCATGTACACATATGCCTTACACATGTAAATACCCTCTTCAATTTGGTGACATTATCTTCACTGGGAAAGCCAATTAAACAACTAAAATAAGCGAAAAGAGAGACAATTATTCAAAGTGAGAGTTTTTCTGTTCTGCACCCTCTTAGACACTAATGCTTCTAAGATGTAACAAAGTCAGATGCTAAAAACAAATGTCATGCAAAAACCATGTCTCTTCAAAACATCATAAATGTCTTAACCATTTCATAAACTCACATGGCCCATGTTGATGGATCCATCTCTTGTTGCTGTTCAGTTTTCTGTTTTAGTCCTGTTTTAGTCCGGTTTTAGTCCTGCTTTAGACCAGTTTTAATCCTGCTTTAGTCCTGCTTTAGTCCCGTTTTAGTCCTGCTTTAGACCAGTTTTAATCCTGCTTTAGTCCTGCTTTAGTCCTGCTTTAGTCCTGTTTTAGTCCTGTTTTAGTCCTGTTTTAGTCCTGTTTTAGTCCTGCTTTAAACCTGCTTTAGTCCCGCTTTAGCCCCGCTTTAGCCACGCTTTAGCCCCGCTTTAGCCCCGCTTTAGCCCCGCTTTAGCTCCGCTTTAGTCCTGCTTTAGTCCTGCTTTAGTCCTGCTTTAGTCCTGCTTTATAGTTTATCCATGTTTTTCTGGTAGATATGGTTTGTTTAGTCCTGGTTTAAACCTGGTCTTGGGGCCTAGGTCTGCTTTGAACTAGTCAAGTCACTTGATGCTTTTAAGCCTTGTTTAAAAGCACACTTTTATTCTCTGGCATTTAACCCGGCCTGAGAATTGTGTGTTCTGACTGTCTTTTATTATTTCATATTATATGAACTATTTATTGTATATTTTATATTGTTTTTAATTTGTTTTTGCATATTTTACTTGTGCTTTTTTTGTACTCTGTGCAGCACTTTGGACACTTTGTGTTGGTAAAATGTGCTATACAAATAAAGTTGGATTGGATATTAACAAACCAGGCTCAAACATATGCAATACTCATATAATCTTGTTAATCTTTAGCTTGCCCGAAGTAAATGTTTACTGTTTTACTGTCACTCCTTTAACACGTGACCCAACCCCACCACTTTGTGAGAAAACTACTGTACAGCTTGTGCACAGATTATTATCAAAACAGTACTATGCCTTCTCGTATTTTCCGAGCTCTGACTCTGGAACACACTCACAGCTCAGAATTCCTTCTTGGAAACTCAGGAAACATTTTAGAACCCCAAGTTTATCTGAGTTGGACAATCCAACATGGCTGTAAATATTGATCATTTTTGTACTATTTCGGGGCCGATGAAGAAAACACAAGAATCCAGTAGTAAATGATGATGAATATGCAAGCAAAGCGTATAAAAAATTAGAGTGAGCTCTAATATTGAGTGAAGACTCAGAGAAAAAATATTGAAAGACGCCTCAGTAGCGCCATCTCAAAAATCTATTTGCGCAGCTGCAATGGGAGATTTCAGTGTTAAATAAATTAAACTTGGCATAAAAAATAGGTCACTGCAACTGATTCATCTTCATCGTCACCACCATCAACTCTAAAAACAAACTGCTTTTCAGACATACTGTTGGGAATTAACGAGCGCTTATCCAATTTAGATGCCAGACTTTCACTCATCGAAGTACTCCACAAAGAATTCCAAAACCTTCGCCATAGCCTGGAATACAGTCAACGACAAGTCGATTCACCCGTACAAGAAAATAAATCAATAAAAAGCTCCCTGGACACACTCACCGCCAAACTCTCCACCGTAACCACTCAACTCACCGCCGTCACAGTAGAAAACAAAGTAACGCAAGAAACCATCCTGGATTTACAGTCACGCAGTATGAGAGACACCTGCATTCCCGAATCATCCCCCGACAACCCCGAAAAATCTGTTAAGGACTTTATGGTTAACCAGCTCAAACTTACACCAGAGACTGTCGAGCACATAACCTACACTGTTAACGGGGGGGAATTATTTCATACTCAGTCCATAGAAAAAAGAAGGAAAAAGAAGGCCAACTGGAAGAAAAAATAAAAGAACTAGAAAGCTTACATGCAAATAATCCATCAGAAACCATCCATGAAGAACCAAGAAAATATAAATTACTGCTTAATGAAATAATAAACAAAAGAAACCAATTCCTTATTCACAGACTTCGTCACGAGACTTTTCACCACAGCAATAAATCCGGAAAATATTTGGCTAATCAAATATGCAAAAATACGACTAAAAATTATACTCACCTGATCTGGACCCAAATCAAGAAGACATAAACCAATTCCTCAATAACACCCTCCTACCGCAACTCAACCCGGAACAAGTCAACATTCTTCAATCTGTGAAAGAGAATGACTCTTGGATGAGAGTCGAAACGTTTTGTTTTTTCTAAAACAGAGTCCAGATGACTCCAACTGAATCTTTTTCTACAATGGAACACTCCTGGACGAATGAGGAATTACAACGACACTATCCACTATTGTGGGCTGCCACATCCAATTATCCCCCCCTCTCTGCTTGCTAGGGGATCTCACAATAATGACTGAAAAAACAATAAACTTCAAAACACTCCTCACAGCTCTAACCATCCCCAAGAGAATAACCTCATGAACTGGAAAACCTGCAATAGCATACACATTAACCACTGGAAAAAAATTTATCACCGACTTCATTACAATGGACTATACATCTCCCCCCTATAATCACTCATCTGAAACCGACCTCCCCCCCCAACGCTCTCTGACCTATTACAACTCTGATTCCCTTCTCTTCTTCCTCTATCTTCCACTCTTCACACATTTCAGTCGTCTACCAACTTTATGTATTTGTCTGTGAGCCAACTCCTACACAACCACACAACCACCACCCTGCCACACAACCACCACCCTGCCACACAACCACCACTCTGCCACACAACCACCACTCTGCCACACAACCACCACTCTGCCACAATAACATGTTATTAACACATACATGTATTTTTGTTGTCGTTTCATCATCATTATCGTTGCTGCTGTTGTTAGTACTATTATCACGGTTATCATTTGTATCACTACAATCGTTGTCACAACTGTGGTCCTGAAAATACTAACACCCCTTGGGATTGGGGGCTCCTGGGCCTCGGTACCCCCCATTTAGGAGATTAATTAGAATAATTAGATTAATTAAAAGCGGGTGGGACAGAGGGGCACAAAGTCACGAAACGCTGATGTGTGTGACCTAGATGCTTAAATAGTTTAGCTGCAGCAAGGGGCGTGAAAGGGGTGTGGTCCTGCTCCTGCTCCCGAACTCAAGATAACAGCCTTATCTTTATTTAGCAGAAATATAAGCAGAGAATGTCTGTCTTCCACTCTGCCATAGCTAAATGTAGATAAATTAATACAAGTCCCATTGGGCATTTTGTTATTCAATACACTGAAGCTAAAAATGCCTGCTTTTAGATTTAATCTCATTCTTTACTGTGATTCTTAGAACTGCTGCCACTGGTCATCTTATGCCACCACATCCCAAATCCAACTTTATGAAAAGAACTCTCTTGTACAGAGCAATATCCATTTAGAACAACTTTCCTAATAAAATTCATCCACTCTTTTTTTTTTGCAATAATGTAAAAACAATCTAAATTGTCGTGTTAAATTTTTAACATGCACCATGTAAAATGCATCATTTAAATGTGCTTTGTATACAACTATGGACTGAAATGTAACAGTATTTTCAAAGAAGTGAAATTGTTCCTGTAGTGAAATAGCATGTAATGGAATGATTGAGACTATGATATTGTAGGCGCAGTATTGCAATGAAATTTGTTTTTCAATTAAATTAAATTAATTTTCACAACAGCAGTTCCCTCGAAGGGTGACAGTGAAAAGCAGATTAAACAATGATCATAGGAAATTAGCAAATGGATAATGTCCTAGCACCCCCTGTCCTTAGGCCCTCCTTCTCACCAAGGAAAAACTACAAAACCCTTTGGGAGAAAGTAGAAACCTCAGGGAGAACCAGACAGGCTGATGCGCTTCAATTGTAGATAGACTGTGGAGCCAGAACCACTCCGGAGGAGAGAGGGTGGTTCATCTAGAGTAGAGAGCTTAATTTCAACAGACCCAGGAAGACTAGCTAATTGCAATGCTTTCAGCTAATGGAATCCATTTAAATAAACAATTAACAAATATGTTGGTATTTGCTTTTTGATTTGATCACTACTCATTGAGAATTATGGAACTAGATGCTATCCCACTGACCTGGCTCCCCCTTGTGCCTTGTCCTGCAGGATAAGATGCGGCGGCACCGTGTGTTCCTGCTCTGCACCGTGGGGCTTTGTGTCATCTCCTTCCTACACTATTACAAAGCCCTGCACTATGTGTCCCTGCGCGAGCTCACGGCCCCCTACCCCTTTAAGTCCTTCATCCTGAGCACCGGCTTCTTCTGGAGAGAGAGAGGACTGGCTACCACACCCCTCAGCCCCGCCTCCCCGGAAGAGCCCCCACCCGCGCACCAGAGTAACGAGCTCAGAGCGGAGATCCAGCTGCAGGGCACAGAGCTGGGGATCAAGGGCATGGCTGTGGGCGGAGCGGGTGAGGTGGCCAGTGTGGGGCTGGAGGTGAGGGTCAGGGAACATCCCGCACCTCCACACCCTTGGGAGAAGCCTGAGGAGGGCCAGGTCGGCGACACTGAAAAGGTACGTTTTCCCCTTCTAATCCCCTGGAAATAAGATTTTGACTCACTGAGACTTTCTTGTTCAAACAAAAGTCAATAGATGAAGAGAAAAAGAAAGAAATTGAACCCAGTATAATATACAAAATTACATAGCTTATGGAAGTTACAATTATACTGTGTGAGTCAATCAATGTTGACCATGGAGTGAGATTTCGGCACGCCCCAAGCCTAGTTAGGTCTATATACAGTGGCTTGTGTTGACGTGTTATTTACAGACGACAAGGAATCGAGAAGAGTTCCATTTCCAATCCAAGCTTTATTGTTCCTTTACATAGAATACTAATACAGAGCGCTGCAGAATCTGTCCCTCACAGCCTACACTATAGGCAGGACTTGAATCAGGCGTTCTGACTGCCTGCGTGTCCCTCAGACCCACACTATAATACAAAGTATGAATATTCATGAGCAGGCGTGTTCTTCTTCACAGTGCTGTTATCATCTCTCGGCCTTGGCTGTCTCATCCCTGGCAGAGTCCTCTCGTTCACCCTGCACACAAAGACACACTCCCTACACCTGTTGCCGCTTTGTTTGTTCTGCCCTCTGTTACCCTCATGCCCTTTCAAGGCGAGGTCACACACCTTTAAACAAGCAGTGAAAACAAGCAATGAAATGTGTCAGCGTGTGCGTGCAAAGAGCCAGTCTTACACATCGTGTTGGCTATTAACATGAATAACTGCACAAGTAAGATATATTTTCCTTCACTTGCAAAAGTATTCGTACCTCTGGAACTTTTCCACATTTTGTCATGTCACAACCACAAACTTAAGTGCCAAATTGTATTGGCAGTTTTTGTGATAGAAGAACACAAAGCGGCACGCAATTGTGAAGAAGGAAAATTCTACAGATTTCCAGTTTTCAAGTATTTTTGAGTGTTTGTTTTGCTTATTCACAAAACTAACCCTAACCCTAACCCCAACAACCAATTTCAATATTTTTGTGAACATTCAGATTGTTCACAAAACAAGTCCTATTGAGCTCAATTTGTTTCAGTCGTTTTAGTCAAGAGTCAATGTTCTTCAGTTAGATTCAGAAAAGGTTATTTTTGTTATGGCAGTTTGTGGAGTTCCTTCAATGTTGATATGACAAAAAGAGCAGAAGGACGTTGCTCTCAGTTCTGGGTTCTGGGTTCTGGGCACAGGCTCACCATCTCCGCTGAAGAAGATTCCAGTATCCAGAGTCTTCTTATTCCAAACCAAAAAAACTAGCTCACCAAGACGATGTTTTAGCATGAGCGCGGTGAAGAACGCTGTCACAGCCCCTCTGGTTCACTCTTGAAATCATCTTAAAATAACAAACATTTCTCAATCTGTTATCAAACATCAAGAGTGTCCCTCTGGACCCCTCGTGCACCAGTGTCACTGACCCCTCCCCTCTCACACCCCTCAGTGCTCTCTCATAATTTGAACCGCTGAAACTTAAGTTCTTTTGAAGGAAATATGCCTTAACGGACTTTTTTTTTTTTTTTTTTTTTTTTACTAAAAACTAACATTTACTGTTACGCTGGTCAGATAGTGTCCTACAGGACAGACTGGCGGAACATAAATACGCCATCCGCAGCGGCAACAACTGTCCCATGGCCAGACACTTTTTGGACTTCCACAATACAATTCAGCCAGTCTCCAAGCACATGGAATAGAACACATACCGGCTACAATACAGAAAGGAAACGGACTTAAAAACTATCACAACGAGAAACATTCTGGAGTTAAAGCCATTTTTATATGTATATTTTTTTGCCCGTAGGCTTTATTAGACAGGACAGCTGAGCGTGAAATGGGGATGAGAGGTGGGCATGCAGGAAGCTTTCGGAGCCGGGATTCGAATTCACAACATGCGGCCGGCTGCACATGGAACCTATATAGTAGTATTTGGTTCTGTCTTTAACTTTGTCAGTTGGTGTTGGGATTTACACTACCGTCTGGTGGTGTCTTTTAGTCACTGTACAAATGGGTTCCCATATTACCAAGTGGAACTGTCCTATTGGTAGAACACTTAATAATATCACATGGTTCTTTTTTAATTTTGATGAAGGCCTGCAGGCTGGAACGCATTGGGGCTCAGTAAGGTCCATTGAGACATGCCATAATTAATAAAGCCATTTTAATTATAAGAGAGTACCTTGGTTTTTTGTATTTTTTATGCATTGACGTCCCCTTTACCAAAGATCTTTTTTTTTTTTTACAACTAATTGTCATGACTGCCTGGAGGTCCATGAAGTGTTCTAATAAAAAAAAAAATAATAATAATTGGTCTCAAGAATTTAAATTAAGAGTCACTTGAGTCACTGACTCTAGAAAGAGGGGTGAGACAGGGCTGTGCTTGGTCACCCCTCTTGTTTGCTTTATACTTAAATATTAGACAGAAACAATCAGCTGTGTTACAATCCATGGGATGGAAAATAAAATCGCTTGCTACTCGAAAAAATTTAAATTTTAAAAAGTCATCTGTTTTATGAAAATGTTTTTCAGGTAAAGTAGTTTCTTGCTCTGGAAGGTGATGGAGGGCAAACATATACTTACCTTTATTGAGCCTCTTTATGTGGCCGTTTAGCATATTCACAGAATAATACGAATATTTTTGTGTGGCACTCTCCCATCACCAACATTTTGCACATTTCTGATAAGACGTGTTTTGCAAATTTCTGATAGACTGCAAAATATGATTGTGTATGAATGTGCCTATTGGTGTGCTGATGGTTGAGGTTTGAGTTCGGCTCAAAACATGATTGCACAGTAAAATTACAGTGCTTTAAATTTGTATCACCTCTTTTTACAGCTTAATGAAAGTTTTCTTATTATAGACGACATATATGATTAAGGGTGTTGCACATGTGTAAAAGCAGAGGATACTAAATGATATTGCCTATGCTATAATTGTTTTAGAATAGCACCATCTTAAACTCAAAAGATCATATCATCAGCAAATCATGTCTGACTTACTGTGTTGTTCCTAAAGGAGAGGGCAGAGGATAAACCCCGCAGCACAGTCCCTACACTTCCAAAACACAATGGGTTGTTGTTTCCTAAGGACGGCCTCTCGGACCCATTGGAAGCCATGGGAGACCTGCACAAACGCCCTCACCAGCTGCAGGACGACCCAACACAATACTTTGCACACACCAAAGCTGGGGCTTTGTGCTTCAGGCAGGGCACCGAGGTGGCCACTCCAAAAGAATCCATCGGGAAGACACGGGGCGCCATAGCCAACAGTGCTGTGGAGAGTACTCGGGCTGGTCAGCGTAAGCTTGCTGAGGTCCAGTCGTCCAATCCTCCTAAACCCAAAACCAGAGGGCGGCCTCCGGGCAAGCGGCTGGTGAAGTGTGTGTGTCGCCCCGGCTGGCACGGCCCTTATTGTGGTGTCCCAACCATGGTGTACCACTCCAACCTGCCCACCAAGGAACGGCTCACCCCCCGAGAGGCGCCCCGACGGGTCATCAATGCCATCAACATCAACCACGAGTTTGACCTGCTGCACGCACGCTTCCACGAGCTGTCCCAGGCTGTGGACCTGTTCATCGTCTGCGAGTCCAACTTCACGGCGTACGGGGAGAGGCGCCCCCTGGGGTACGCACACTTAACACACACTCTGCTCATACACATATTTTTCACCTAAACTGAGGCAGCTCTGCTACCAATACAACTTTTAGTAACACCATACTTTTTTAAAGTAGAAGTTTCTAGTTTTGTTAAACTGCATTTAAAGAGCAATTGGTGATTTGGTGAATATCTACCAAATCACCATACGACTGGCTAGCAGTGAATATAATGGTGAGTTCTGGTTTGGATCTGTTTTAGAGCTGGATTAGACCTAGTTTATGCCTTAACTCCAAAGATGACAGTGTAAATAGTTTCACACCACTCAAGTAGCAGTTTAGAATAGAACAGAATAACTTTTTTGTCTGTCATACGTGATGTCAGAAATTTGTCTTTGGCTTACTCATACATACATCACGGTACAAGCACATTGACTGTAATAAAAATAAATTTCAATAAATAAATACATGAGTATACTTTAAGTTCTTTGCAGACACAACAGCAGAAACAGGCACCAATTTAGTGACACTGAGAAGTTCTGATTTATTCAGCTCCTTGGTGGCACAGGGCACAGAGGAAATTCTGTACAGGAAAATCTTTATCTCTGCCCCAATGGAAGCAGATCAAAATGATAGAACAGTGGGTGTGTGTTTGTGACAGAAAGTTGAAAAATATGTTGGAAATGAAGGAAAAGGAGCAGAATTTTAAAACTTTCATATTTCTGTCCAAACATTTGGCATAATAGTTTACTCTTTTACTCTGTAGCACTTTGAGATTTGGATTCAAATGTAAAGTGCAATATAAATGAATTTTATTATTAGTATTATTATTATTATTATTATTGTAGTATTATTATTATTAAAAGTAACACATTTTTCAATGTTAAAGTACACATTTCACTAAAATGGTGAATGATTATACTTGAAATTTTACCAAAATGTTCGCCAGTTTTTCACCAGTTGTTCTCCCTGGTTGAACATAAGCAGCGGATGTGACTTAGGTAGACAGACATGATTATATAAGTGCAACCATAGCGGCCATAAAATAGTAACCATAAAAACGCAACAACCTTTCAACCAAACTCAGTATGAATGACTAGTTACTTAGTTGATTACCGCACTTTTCGGGCTTTACAGCGCTCCTGAATAAAAGCCACTCCAATGAAATTTACAAAGAAACAAGAACTTATACATATACGGGCCGCACTGGTCAATAAGCCGCTGGTGCCCACGTTGTAACACACGCCAGTTGTCTTTTGATCCGGGGGTCTCGTGGCGCTCCCGTCAGCTGCGCCGCGGACCTAATTAGACTAATTTCTCAGTGAATATGAGATGATTGTAACAAAACACACAGCACTGTCCACTGACATCTTCGTCTACAGTGTGTCAAACGATTGTGCTTCCTGCTAGAGTGCCCCCTGGTGGCCGTTAGCCAGTAAAATCTATAAATTAACCGCACCTTTGTATGGGCCGCAGGGTTCAAAGCGTGGAAAGAAAGTAGGGGCTTAAAATCCGAAAAGTACGGCGGTTATGATTTGATGAATGATAACAGAATTATTTTGTCAAATGATATATTGTCAGAAAAATTTGTCAGTTATGGGTAAATTGTCCCTGCCTTTTGATGGAATGTTTTTGATTGATGACATGGAACAGGGATTCTGTTTTCGAACTCAGCTCCCAGTAACTATTTATTAATTATTTTTTTTCTTGACAAACTGCAACTTGACTGACATAAACTATCCCACCAAACAAAGTAATAATTAGAAAAACTCCGGTGATGATGGCGGCTTAGCGCGGACGTGTCTGTCTGTCTGCGGTTGTACCCGTGGAAATAATCCGTCTTTATTGCGAGTTCACCTCGGGATATTTTTACGTGGGAGCAGACATATGCAGAAACTGGACACTTATTTCAGGAACATGTCTAAGAAAAACAAGAAGAAAAACTCAGCCAAGAACCAGGCTAGCAATGTTATATCCAAGCTAGCTATCTCCTCACCGGCGCTAGCCCCTGCGTGCCCAGACGCAGATAGCATCGCATCTGCACCAGCCACCGTGCACTCAGGCCCGAGGAGGAGGTCTCTGACCTGAGGGACACCATCTCAGCTTTGCAAACCAAGGTGGTTGAATTGACAAACTAGATGAGTGTTTTGACTGACAAACTGGACGACCTGGAGAATCGACAGCGCAGATGTAATATGCAGATTGTCGCCTTCCCAGAGGACACTGAGGACAAAGATGGGGTCAAGTATATGGAGACCTGGATCCCCAAGTATCTCAAACTTCCAACAAAAGCTGGGAAAATAAGGATTGACCATCACTCTCTGGCTCCAAAAATGGCTCCGAACCAGCATCCAAGACCTATTATACTGAAGTTCCACAACTTTAGCGATAAACACCTTGTCATCCAGACGTCTCGCCTTGGGCCAACACGGATCAACCAAGACCGGAGTCTCTTTCTTCAACAACTACTCAGAGCAAGTGGTCAAGAAACGTAAAGCTTTTGATCTGGTGAAATCCCGCCTGAGGGAGAAGAACGTGGAATACGCTCTGTTAATCCTCAGCGTTGCAGGATATAGCAGTGTACAGGGTACATGATTTGGTCTGACATTCGCTCCCTTTTATTTTTCTTTATTTCAATAAAAGGGACTTGGACTGTACTGGAGAAACGGGAGTATTTGCCCAGGGTGGGCCTGTGTGTTTCAATTTTAGTTTCTAAATGCCCAGGTGAAATAGTTATATCAGGGCCTTCTTTTACCTAGAAAATTGTTTTCTCTCCACCTTCTGATCTCTTTTTGGATCAGTCTGTGAGCTCTATTTTGTTTGGGTTGTTGTAGTTCCTATGTTTGTGTGTTGTGTTTGACCAGAGAGTTCTGTAACAAAAGCAGATTTACAAAATTGATTTCAACATGGTCAATATACGAAAAATTACGAATAGTATCTTTTAATGTTAATGTCATATTGGGTACAATTAAATGGTCAAAAATATTGACAAAGATGAGAAAAGAGAAAATTGATAATATATACCTACAGGAAACCCATTAAAATGACTAAAGATTGACTAAATTTGATTATAACAGTACTATTCCTCATACTGGGGCCAACATAAGAGGGGTGTGGCCATATTGATCTCAAGCAGAATATCCTTTGAACAGAGTTGTGAACACAAAGATAAAGATGGCAGATTTGTACTGGTCAAAGGAACTATTAATGGTAGTGTGTTTACTTTGATAAGTGTATATGCTCCACCAGACGTGACCTCACTTTCTATACAGAAGTTGTTGATTTGATTACAAACCACTCTGAGGGAACCCTTGTCTGTGGCGGACACTGGAATTTACATGTTCAGCCACCATTGGATGTCTCAAACTCACAAAGTACCAGTACATTTTAAAATAATACATTTTGCAAATTAAAACATAATATAGGCCTGATCGAAGTCTGAAGAGAGATGAATCCTAATGTCCACGATATACACATTTTTCCAACCCACATAAGATCTACACTAGACTAGATTACTTTTTTATTTTCAACAAAGATGGGTCCAAAATTACAGATGCAGACATAGGTACAATAGATCTAAGTGACCATGCTCCTGCTTACATCACTGTAGATCTGGAACAGAAACAAAAAAACTAATTTAGTAGCAGATTTAATGCTAGTCTACTCAATGACCCACAATTTGTAAAAATGATGACAAAAGACATTGAGACGTACGTAGATGAAAACAACAATGGTGGAGTTTCTCCACCCATTCTCTGGGATGCCGCAAAGGCAGTTTTGAGGGGCAGGGTAATTGCTGTCAAGACAATAAGAAACAAACTAACAAACTGCCGAACAAACTAAGGCTGCTAGAGGCTAACCATTCCGAAAACAAGGATCCTCAAATGCTACAGGAAATTAAAAAGACAACGGGTGAGATTAATGACCTGACCTCACAGAAAAAAAAGGGGGAAAAAATGCTCTTCACCAAACAAAGACATTATGGAAAGTGATTCAAAATTCACAAAATTATTGGCTTGGAAGCTTGGAAAACAACGGGCAGAAAGATCTATTTTTAAAATGCGAGCTAGGCAGAATAAAGTAATTTTAACCAAACAAGACCAAATACAATTAACATTTAAATCCTTCTACAAAAAACTTTTCACCAAATATCAGGAAGCAAAGAAGAAATCCAAACTTTTTGCACGCACTCCAATTTACCTGTCACCTGAGAGCAAAACATAAGATTCGATGCTTAAATAACAAGTACTGAAATTCAGTGCAATCAAAAGACTAAAAAACAATAAATCTCCGGGGAGTGATGGGTTCAACTCAGAGTGGTATAAAGCTCTAAAAGACACACTTGCTCCTTTGCTTTTATTAACTTTAACTGGGCCCTAAAAAGAGCTCAGATCCCTCCGAGTTGGAAGGAAGTCATCATATCTTTAATACCTAAAGAGGGGAAGGACCGACTGGTCTGTATGAGGCACAGTCGAATCTCAATTCTGAATGTGGACTTTCGTATATACACTTCAATTATGTAAAAAATAAATGAACAAATACTAAGATAACTTCAGACGATCTTTACACATAATGAACAAAATACATAAACAACAAAACAAAGCTGTAATAATAAGTCTGCATGCTGAAAAAGCTTTTGATTCTGTTAGCTGACCTTATTTATTTATAGTGATAAGAAAAATTAAATGAGTGATTTAATAATAAAAAATATTGAGGCTCTTTACGATGGCAAACATCAAGATTAATGGTCACTTGACAGACTCACTGACTTTAGAGAGAGGGGTGAGGCAGGGTTGTGTTTGGTCCCACCTTTTTGTTCGCTTTATACTTGGAACCGTTGGCCCAATATATTAGACAATCAGAAACAATTTATGATGTCTCAATTGATGGGACAGAGAATAAAATTGCCTGCTGCAGATGATCTCTTACTATATTTAACCAAACCAGAACTTTCCATACCTAATGTGGTGCATTTCCTTTATGATATTGGTCCAATGTCTGGATACCTGAATGTACAAAAAACTGAAATTGAAATGTTGAGTTATTATAACCAATAAATGAAACAAGGTAATGACCCTTATAGCCCCCTCTGACAGAAGTTTTAATCAAGGTTTATAAATCAGAACTTTCAAGGGGAAAAATCTCTAAATTGTATCAATGCATTACTAATCTGGACAGCTACTCTACTAAGTATATCAAAAATAAAAGTGAAAGAGACGGTAACCTTGTTTTGACAGACGAAGAGTGAGAAAATGTGTGTACATCTCAGTGGAGGACAACAAAATCACATGTGTGGAGAGAGTTTTGCATTTGCAAGTGCTCATTCTCACAAGCAAATGCAATCTGTTGGAGAAAGTTAGGGAGGCAAACCAATGTCACATGTTTTGGGATTGTCCTATTTAAAAAAAATATTGTACTGAAGTTTATAATGTACATTGCCATACCTCTTATTTTTAGAACTCTGTACCTGGAAAGTACTTCTGGCGGCAGGAAAAAAGGCCATCACACTGAAATGGATGACACAAAAATCACCAACAATCAAGGACTGGACTGACATTGTAACAGACATCAGACTAATGGAAAGACTTCCGACTTAATTTGAAACTGGATACATTTGATCAACTGTGGGGGACTTGTATGTTGGCCGTAATTTTATTTGTAATTTATATGTTTTGTTGTATTGTGCCATTATTCATATTTGACATTATTTCTATAATAATGATAATATTATTATTATTATTATTATTATTGTAATGCACTCTCGTCTTGTTTTGTTCTTTTTAGTTAAGATTTCAAAATTTTCGTTTGGTTTTGAGATAACAGAATGTGCTGCTCTGTCTGCTAGCTTCCTTCAGCGCTTGCTCAACGGCACTTACAACTACGTGCGGCAGAAGGTGTTGTATGTGTTCCTGGACCACTTTCCTGACGGCGGGCGGCAGGACGGCTGGATCGCGGACGACTACCTGCGCACGTTTCTGACCCGCAACGGTATGTCGCGTGTGCTGGGGCTGAGACCGGACGACGTCTTTGTCATCAACGACGCAGACGAGATCCCTGCGCGAGAAGGTTTGCTCTTCCTCAAACTGTTTGACGGCTGGACCGAACCCTTCGCACTGCACATGCGCAAGGTACACACACTGTCGCAACTTCAAGTCCACTGTTCGTGTATTTTGACCGCCCAGTTGGATTTTTTATATAAGAATACAGTGAATATATGTAAGAAAATAGGATATTTTTGTCTACAATTTTCATCTGATGAGATTATGTGTCTAGTTTTAGCTAATCACAGCAAAGACTAAAACATTTTTCAAAGCATTATGAAACGATAATAAAACACATAATAAAATAATGTAATAATTAATAATAAAATAAATGTAATAGGTAGTTCAACGCCACAGTATTAGTCATTTTTAAAGGGGAAATATTATGTCAAATTTAAAATTTTTAGATGTTTTAATATTATGGAGTGAGTTAAACACACATTATGCTTTTTCAGGTACAAAGTACAGACTCTTCAGGTGTTTGTAAACAAAACACCTGCGGCATTGCACCGTGCTTCTTCCCCCTGAGGGGATGAATAATTGATCCATGCTCCCCACAGCCCTGAGAAATTATGACTGGTAAAAATAAAACAATAAGTTACAGTAAAAATGAGCTTTTAATCATATATTTTTTTGATTGAATATATGTTGTTTTATTATTACTCAGTGTTTTATGTTGCACCTTAAGGCCGAGACAAGTTCCTACGTTTTTGAATTTTGTTCATTGACAATGGCAATAAACTCTTTCTGATTCTGATTCTGATTCTGATAAAGGCCATGTATTTTTAGTGCCAGTGTCATTAAAATAGGCTTTTTCAGATTGTGACTGTTTTTCGGTTTATGCATGAAGCTATTAACTGGCCCAACTCTCAGCTCCCTCTGCTCCTCTGCTCCCTCTGCTCCCTCTGCTCTCCTCTGCTCCTCTCAGCTCCCTCTGCTCCCTCTGCTCCTCTCAGCTCCCTCTGCTCCTCTGCTCCTCTCAGCTCCTCTGCTCCTCTCTGCTCCTCTCAGCTCCCTCTGCTCCTCTCAGCTCCCTCTGCTCCTCTCTGCTCTCCTCTCAGCTCCCTCTGCTCCTCTGCTCTCTCCTCTCTCCCTCTTCCTCTCAGCTCCTCTGCTCTCTCTGCTCCTCTCAGCTCCCTCTGCTCCCTCGGCTCCTCTCAGCTCCCTCTGCTCCCTCTGCTCCTCTGCTCTGCTCCTCTCTCTCTCTGCTCTCTCTCTCGGCTCCTCTCAGCTCCCTCTGCTCCTCTCGGCTCCTCTCAGCTCCCTCTGCTCCCTCTGCTCCTCTCAGCTCTCCTCTGCTCTGCTCTCTCTGCTCCTCTCAGCTCCTCTCAGCTCCCTCAGCTCCCTCTCTGCTCCTCTCAGCTCTCCTCTGCTCCTCTGCTCCTCTCTCCTCTGCTCTCCTCTCTGCTCCTCTCAGCTCCTCTGCTCACTCTGCTCCTCTCAGCTCCCTCTGCTCCCTCTGCTCCTCTCAGCTCTCTCCTCTGCTCCTCTCAGCTCCTCTGCTCCTCTGCTCCTCTCCTCTCTGCTCCTCTCAGCTCCTCTCAGCTCCCTCTGCTCCTCTCAGCTCCTCTGCTCTCTCTGCTCCCTCTCAGCTCCCTCTGCTCCCTCGCTCCTCTCAGCTCCCTCTGCTCTCAGCTCCTCTGCTCTCTCTGCTCCTCTCTGCTCTTGCTCCCTCCTCCTCTCAGCTCCCTCTGCTCTCCTCTCGCTCCTCTGCACTCCCTCTGCTCCTCTCTGCTTCCTCTGCTCCTCGCTCCTCTCAGCTCCCTCTCTCCTCTGCTCTCCTCTCTCCTCTGCTCCTCTCAGCTCCTCTCTCTCTCTGCTCTCTGCTCCCTGCTCCTCTCAGCTCCCTCTGCTCTCTCTGCTCCTCTCAGCTCCCTCTGCTCCTCGGCTCCTCTCAGCTCCCTCTGCTCCTCTCATTCCCTCTGCTCTCCTCTGCTCCTCTCAGCTCTCCTCTGCTCCCTCGGCTCCTCTCAGCTCCCTCTGCTCCCTCTGCTCCTCTGCTCCTCTGCCCTCTCTCAGCTCCTCTGCTCCCTCGGCTCCTCTCAGCTCTCCTCTGCTCTCTCTGCTCCTCTCAGCTCCTCTGCTGCCTCGGCTCCTCTCAGCTCCCTCTGCTCCTCTTCAGCTCCCTCTGCTCTCTCTGCTCCTCTCAGCTCCTCTGCTCCTCGGCTCCTTCAGCTCCCTTGCTCCTCTCTCCGCTCTCTCCTCTGCTCCTCTCAGCTCCCTCTGCTCCTCTCAGCTCCTCTCAGCTCAGCTCCTCTGCTCTCTCTGCTCCTCTCAGCTCCTCTGCTCCCTCGGCTCCTCTCAGCTCCTCTGCCCTCTCGCTCCCCTTCTCTCTGCTCTCTCGCTCCTCTGCCCCTCGTCCTCTCAGCTCCTCTGCTCTCTCAGCTCCTCTGCTCTCTCTCTGCTCTCCTCAGCTCCTTGTCCTCGGCTCCTCTCAGCTCCTTCCGTGCTGCTCCTCTGTCAGGCTCCTGTCGCTCCCTCTGCCTCCCTCAGGCTCTCTGTTCCTTCTGCTCTCCTCTCAGCTCCTCTGCTTCCTTCTCAGCTCCCTCTGTCTCCTCTCTGCTCCTCTCTGCTCCCCTGCTCCTCTCAGCTCGCTCCTCTGCTCCTCTGCTCCCTCTCTACCTCTCAGCTCCTCACGCTCCTCGGCTCCTACTCTCAGCTCCCTCTGCTCTCTCTGCTCCCCTCAGCTCACTCTGCTCCCTCGCTTTGTACCTCTACAGACTCCCTCTGCTCCTCTCAGCCCCTCTTGCTCTCTTGCTCCTCTACAGCTCCTCTCCCCTCGGCTCCTCTCAGCTCCCCTCTGCCCCTCTGCTCCTCTGCTCCCTACCTTGCTTCCGCTCAGCTCCACTCTGCCCCTCGTACATCCTCTCACTCCCTACTGCTCTCGCTGCCTCCTCTCAGCTCCTCTGCCTCCTCGGCTCCCTCCGCTCCCTCTGGCTCCTCTCAGCTCCCCTAGCCTCTCTGCTCTCTCAGCTCCTCAGCTCCCTCTCCTCCCTCGGCTTCCTCTAGCTCCTCTCAGCTCCCTCTGCTCCCTCTGCTCCTCTCAGCTCCTCTGCTCATTCTCAGCTCCTCTTCAGCTCCCTCGCTCCTTCAGCTCCCTTCTCTCTCTGTCTCCTCTCATCCCTCTGCTCCTCGGCTCCTCTAGCTCCTCTCAGCTCCCTCATCTCCCTCGCTCTCTCTACTCTTCGCCCTGCTCCTCTCGCTCCCTACTTCATCGCTCCCTCTCTCTCCTCCTCTAGCTTTCCCTCTCTCCCCTCTTCTTCTCTTTCAGCCTCCCTCTGTCCACACGGCTCCTCTCACTCCCTCGCTCTCTCTGCTCTCTCAGCTCCCTCTGCTCCCCTCGGCTCCTCTCACTCCCTCTGCTCCTCTCAGCTCCCCTCCTCTCCTGCTTCCTCTCAGCTCCCTCTGCTCCCTCAGCTCTCCAGCTCCCTCTGCTTCCTCTCACTCCCTCTGCTCTCCTTGCTCCTCTCAGGCTCCTTGTCTTCCCTCGGTCCTCTCAGCTCCCCTCTCCTCTCAGCTCCCTCTCCCCTCGCCCTACTCCTGCTCCTCTCTCAGCTCCCTCCAGCTCCCCACTCTTCTCGTCTCCCTTCTCTCCTCTACTCCCTCTCTCCTCCTGCCTTCCTCTCCCCCTCCTCTCCTCTGCTTCACTCTCTCTCTCCTCTCAGCTCCCTCTTCTCTCTCACTCCTCACTCCCTCCTGCTCCCCTCCTCTGCTCTCCTCTCAGCTCCCTCTCCAGCTCCTCTCAGCTCCTCTCAGCTCCCTCTCAGCTTCCTCTCAGGCTCCCTCTCAGCTCTCTCTCCTCTCTCAGCTCCCTTCCCCTCGGCTCCTCTCACTCCTCTCAGCTCCTCTCAGCCCCTGCTCTCTCTGCTCTCTCAGTCCTCTCAAGCTCCTCCTCTCTCTGCTCCTCTCAGATCCCCTGCTCCTCTCCTTCCTGCTCCTCTGCTCCCTCTGCTCCTCTCAGCTCCCTTTGCTCTCTCTCCTCTCTCTCCCTCTCTTCTCCCCCTCTCTCCCTCTCTCTCCTCCTCTCCACTCCTCTCAGCTCCTCTCCTTCCTCTCACTCCCCTCTCTCTCTCCTCCTCTTCTCCCTCTCAGCTTTCCCCCTCTCTCCCTCCTCAGCTCCCTCTCGCTCCTCTCAGCTCCCTCTCCTCCTCTCAGCTCCCTCTCTCCTCAGCTCTCTCAGCTCTCTCAGCTCCTCTCAGCTCCCTCTCCTCCACTCAGCTCCTTCTCCTCTCAGCTCCCTCCCCTCCTCTCAGCTCCCTCTCCTCCTCTCAGCTCCCTCTCAGCTCCCTCTCAGCTTCCTCTCAGCTCCCTCTCCTCCTCTCAGCTCCTTCTCCTCTCAGCTGCGCAGACACTGGATGGGTTCAGTGTCACCTGTCTGCAGTGGGACAGCGGAGAACTGGTGCTTTATGAATAACTGCAGCGACAGAGGCATTTCATAGAGAAGACGCACTTCTTTTTGTGTATCACTTCTCCCAACGCTAGTTCTCCGCTGACTGTATTGATCATGCACGTATTCTATAAAAGCGCACAGGATCAAAGCTGAAAGAAGGCAATATACATTCACTCATTAACATTTTGTTACACTTTACACTATTACACTGAATAGCCAAATAAGCGGTCAGTTTGCAGCGTTTAGACACAGAAAGGGGAGGCAGGAGACGAGCGTGGAGAGGGACAGAAGCACAGAGGTGAGAGGAAGGAGATAATGAAGCATGCATGATACAGGCAGAGGCCAAAGTCATGGCTCGCATTGAACTCGAGAGATCAGGGTATAAATATGTATATGTATAAATAACACGCCTCTCAGAGATGTCGTTACAAATGTATTTGTAGGGGTGTAAAGGATCTACAGCCACTACAACAGGGGGGTCTGCGGGCACTCCCCCCGAAATTTCCAGACCTTTTTCATGTGTTCTGGTGCATTTTAATGTGGTCCAGTCGGCTTAAGTAAGATTAAAATGGTTGTAATGCTATAAAATGATGTGATGAAACTGTGCCAGGAGAAAGTGACTAAAGCCAGTTCTTAATACATTAGTCTACTTAATTACTCAATACAATATTGGCTATGAAAAATAGTTAAGAGTCAACTTGTATTCAAAATAAATGTACCTAGTTAATTCCCACAGACAAGGAACAGAAGAAGATCCACACCTGTCATGAAAAGACTGCATTTCTGCCACTTTTATTTTATAATATATATTATTATTTTATAACATACGTAATTAATGGGCCTAGCTATTTTCACAATTTACCAACCATGCTGCGATGTGATTGGCTGATGGGCGTTACATGCAGAAACCTTTACGTTCTTCTGGTCAGTCAGCGCTGCGCTTCTTTCTTAGGAAGTCAGAGTGAAACAGACATCACGAGTCACGACTGATCTGCGGTTGGAGAGAGGGAGAGAGAGGGGGAGAGGGAGAGAGGGGGAGCGAGAGGGAGAGAGAGGGAGAGAGGGGGAGAGAGAGAGGGAGAAGAGGAGGAGAGAGAGAGGGGAGTGAGAGGAGGAGAGAGAGAGGGAGTGGAGAGGAGGAGAGAGAGGGAGAGAGGGGGAGAGAGGGGAGAGAGAGGAGAGAGGGGAGAGGAGAGGGAGAGAGAGGGAGAGAGAGGGAGAGAGAGGGAGAGAGAGAGAGAGGGGGGGGAAGAGAGGGAGAGAGGGGGGAGGAGAGAGAGGGAGAGGGAGAGAGAGGGGGAGAGAGAGAGGGGGAGAAGAGGGGAGAGAGAGAGAGAGAGAGGGGGAGAGAGAGAGAGAGAGAGAGAGAGGGGGAGAGAGGAGAGAGAGAGAGAGAGAGGGGGAGAGAGAGAGAGAGAGAGGGGAGAGAGGGGAAGAGAGAGAGAGAGAGGGGAGCGAGAGAGAGGGGAGAGAGAGAGGGGGAGAGAGAGGGAGAGAGAGGGGAGAGAGAGAGGGAGAGAGAGAGGGGGAGAGAGAGGGAGAGAGAAGAGAGAGGGGGAGAGAGAGAGAGAGAGAGAGAGGGGGAGAGAGGGGAAGAGAGAGAGAGAGGGGGAGCGAAAGAGAGGGAGAGGGAGAGAGAGGGGGAGAGGAGAGGGGGAGAGAGAGGGAGAGAGAGGGGGAGAGAGAGAGGGGAGAGAGAGAGAGAGAGGAGGAGAGAGAGAGAGAGAGAGAGAGAGAGAGGGGGAGAGAGAGAGAGAGGGGAGAGAGAGGGGAGAGAGGGAGGGAGAGAGGGGGGGAGAGGGGGAGAGAGAGAGAGAGGGGGAGCGAGAGGGAGAGGGAGGGAGGGAGAGAGAGGGAGAGAGGGGGAGAGACTTTTGACTTTACACTCACTTTATTAACAGTTCCTTTTTAAAACCACACAACAATCAGTGAAACATAATCAGTCCTGTTTCCAGCTCTACAAAAATAAAAGTAGCCCCCCCTCCCTCACTGCACACAGCGCCCCCCTCACTGTCCACACACACTCAAACTCCTCTAGCGCCCCCACCAGTGTGCTGTACACATGCTCAAGTCTGAGTCGTGCTGTGACCAGTTTCTTTAAAAGTTCCACAGGGTCCGAACAGCCCGACCCGGCTGCCTGGTTCCTCCGAGTGAGCCAGATGCT
>BJKM01001238.1:0-107886 GCA_015082035.1 Chaenogobius annularis | reverse complement strand
GACTCTTGTGGTTGGACTCTTCTTGTGGTTGGACACTTGTGGTTGGACTCTCGTGGTTGGACTTGTGTGGTTGAACTCTTGTGGTTGGACTTGTGTGGTTGGACTTGTGTGGTTAAACTCGTGTGGTTGAACTCTTGTGGTTGGACTTGTGTGGTTGAACTCTTGTGGTTGGACTAGTGTGGTTGAACTCGTGTGGTTGGACTCTCGTGGTTGGACTCGTGTGGTTGGACTCGTGTGGTTGAACTCTTGTGGTTGGACTCTCGTGGTTGGACTCGTGTGGTTGGACTCGTGTGGTTGAACTCGTGTGGTTGGACTCTCGTGGTTGGACTGGTCCTTCTTGCGTCCTGAACCTGGTCTAAGGCTGGACTCTGGACTAAACCCGGATCATCAGGGTTTCGGGTGTGTGACATTTTGTGCCTGAAACGAACTCTTTTGAACCGGTCTCTGTGTGAACCTGAGGCCGGGTCCGTTCTGGGTTTGGTCCAGGTTTAGGGCTTTCAAAACCCCATCTTAGACTTTATCTCAGTTTTCATCTTGTCCTCAGATTTCCTTCTCGTTTTCTTCAATTTCATATTTTAAAATATATATTTTCCGACTAAAACTTGTGGATTTCAAAGTGTCACAAAGTCGACCTCGAGAGGAACATTCTGGTCACAGCTCTGCTATTGTTTAAGCCTCATTTGAACTGCTTCGGCCCTCACAGCGCCCTCTGCTGGGGCTTCTTGTTTCTGTAAAACGTGCAATACAAACGTTCGTGTTTTCCTCATTCTCCAAACGGTTTTTTAATAATCCAATTTTCCAAAGGACCAATTTTTGTGCCACATTTTGGGCACTTTTTTTTCCGACTTTTGCTTTTTGTGTTTTTATATTTGACGGAAAAAGTCTTTGTTTTCGGTCGTTTGGAAATCACAAACAGAAAAGTCTTTCTTTTGTTCCTTTTGGACCAAAACCAGGACCACGTTCGTGTTTCTCATTGAAATCCTTTTGAAACCAGTCTGTGGAATCTTTACATTGACATTTCACACTTTGAAAAGGTAAAAACGTCAAGATTTAAAAAACACTTGAATTCAGAATCAAACATTTTGTGCTTTTGAGCCTTTTTGGTCGATTCAGTGAAAAAAGAAAATGAAAAAATTAAATTGAATTAGAAAAGTTAGTTTTGAAATCCCGAATGTCCTTTTTTCTATTTGAATATTTTCTCTTGTTTCCTGATTGGATTTTCCCGCTCCAGGAAAGTCACTGCAGTTTGTAATTCTGCAGAAGTGAAACATGAACATGGAATAAACATGTTCATGTTTCACTTTGTTTCTTTTGTACAGTTTCTGTTTCTGTCGTGTAAAAGTCTAAACATGTTTTTGTACCAGATAAACATGACTATATGAACTATGAACTATGAACTATGAATAAAACATTTTCAAACAGTGTCTTCAGACGTTTACTGTCCCATTCTGACCACAGCGCCCCCTGGAGGACGCTCACATACACCACAGCGCACCCTTTAGGACGCTCACATACAGCACAGCGCCCCCTGTAGGATGGTCACATACACCACAGTGCCCCCTTTAGGACGCTCACATAAACCACAGCGCCCCCTGGAGGACGCTCACATCCAGCACAGCGCCCCCTGGAGGACGCTCACATCCAGCACAGCGCCCCCTGGAGGACGGTCACATACACAACAGCGCCCCCTTTAGGACGCTCGCATAAATCACAGCGCCCCCTGGAGGACGTCACATACACAACAGCGCCCCCTTTAGGACGCTCACATACAGCACAGCCCCACCTGGAGGACGCTCACATCCAGCCACAGCGCCCCCTGGTAGGACGCTCACATACACAACACGCCCCCTTAGGACGCTCACAACACCACAGCGCCCCCTGGAGGACGCTCACATCCAGCACAGCGCCCCCTGGAGGACGCTCACATCCAGCACAGCGCCCCCTGGAGACGGTCACATACACAAACAGCCCCCCTTTAGGACGCTCACATTAAATCACAGCGCCCCCTGGAGGACGGTCACATACACATAAGCGCCCCCTTTAGGACGCTCACATACACCACAGGCCCCCTGGAGGACGCTCTACTTCCAGCACAGACGCCCCCTGGAGGACGCTCACATCCAGCAGCACAGCGCCCCCTGAGGACGCTCACATCCAGCACAGCGCCCCTGGAGGATGCTCACATTAGACCACACGCCCCCTTTAGGACGCTCATATACAGACCACAGCCGCCCCTTTATAGGACGCTCACATAACCACACCGCCCCCTGAAGAACGCTCATATACACCACCAGCGCCCCCTGGCGAGTAAAGTCACATACACCCACAGCGCCCCCTGGAGACAGTCACATACAACACAGCGCCCCCTGGAGACGCCTCACAGACAAGCAGAGCGCCCCCTGAAGGACGTTCACATTAGACCACAGCGCCCCCTTAGACCTCACATACAGCACAGCGGCCCGCTGGAGGAACTCACATTAACACCACGGCGCCCCCTTTAGCGACGCTCACATACACCACAGCGCCCCCTTTAGACCGCTCACATCCAGCAAAGCCCCCCTGAAGACGGCTCACATCCAGCAACAGCGCCCCCTGTGAGGACGCTCACATCCAGCACAGCGCCCCCTGGAGGAAGCTCACATCCAAGCACACGCCCCCTGGAGACGCTCAATACAACACAGCGCCCCCTGCAAGAGACGCTCATATACAGCACAGCGCCCCTGGAGGACGGCTCACTACACCACAGCGCCCCCTTAGGATGCTCACATAAATACAGCCGCCCCCTTTAGACGCTCAAATTACAGCACAGCGCCCCCGGAGGAGCTCAACCAGCACAGCTCATGCTCACATCCAGCTTAGCGCCCCCTGAGGACGCTCACATACAGCACCAGCGCCCCCTAGGACGCTCTAAAACTTTGGGAAGCTCACATAACACCACAGCGCCCCCTTTGACGCTCACTACACCACACGCCCCTGAAGACTCTCTATACACCACAGCGCCCCCTGGAGACAGTCACATACACCACAACGCCCCCTGAGGACAGTCACATACAGCACAGCGCCCCCAGAGGACGCTCACATACAGCACAGCGCCTCCTGGAGACGTTCCACATAGACCACAGCGCCCCCTTTAGGACGCTCACATACAGCACAGACGCCCCCCTGGAGAACGCTCACGATACACCACAGAAACCCCTTTAGGACGATCACATAGAGCACAGCGCCCCCTGGAGGACGCTCAACATACACCACCATTCGCCCCCTGAGAGGACAGTGACGATTCACCATACACACACAGTGCCCCCTGCGAGACAGTCACAACATCACAGCGCCCCCTGGAGACGCTCACATACACCACAGCGCCCCCGTTAGACGATCACATACAGCACCAGCGCCCCCTTTAGGGACGCTCACATAAATCACAGCGCCCCCGGAGGACGCTCACATACACCACAGCGCCCCCGTTAGGACGCTCAAATACAGCACAGCGCCCCCTGGAGGACATAAGTGACAGTCACGAGACACCACAGCGCCCCCTGGAGGACGCTCACCATTATACCACATCGCCCCCTTTAGGACGCTCAACATCCAGCACACGCCCACTGGAGGAAAGTCACATACATCACAGGCCCCCTGCGAGGACCTCATAGTAGACCACAGCCCCCCTTTAGGACGCTCACGATACACACAGCGCCCCTTTAGGACACTCACTACAGCACAGCGCCCCTTAGACGCTCACATACACCACACGCCCCGTTAGGACGATCACATACAGCACAGTGCCCCCTGGAGGACGTCTCACATACACCACAGCGCACCCTGAGAGGACAGTGACAATCAAATTAACACCACAGTTGACCCCCTTGAGGACAGTCACCATACATTCATAGCGCCCCCTGCGAGGACGCTCACATCCAGCAGAGCACCCCCTGTGAGGATGCTCACATCCAGCACAGCGCCCCCTGGGAGGACACTTCACATCAGCACAGCGCCCCTGGAGGACGCATCACCTACAGCACAGCGGCCTCCTGGAGGACCTCACATACAACACGCCCCCTGGAGACGCTTCATATACAGCACAGCGGCCCCCTGGAGGACGCTCACATACACCACAGCGCCCCCTTTAGGATGCTCACATTAAATCACAGCGCCCCCTATAGGACGCTCAAATACAGCACCAGCCGCCCCCCTGGAGAAAGCTCACATCCACACAGCGCCCCCTGGAGGATGCTCACACCAGCTTAGCCCCCCTGCTGCCGAGGACGCTCCACATACAGCACAGCGCCCCCTTTAGGACGCTCACATACACCACACGCCCCCTTTAGGACGCTCACATACACCACAGCGCCCCCTGAAAGGACGCTCATAACACCACAGCGCCCCCTGGAGACCAGTCACATACAGCACAGCGCCTCCTGGAGGACGTTCACAGTAGACCACAGGGCCCCCCTTTAGCACTCTCCAGTACAGCACAGCGCCCCCTGGAGGACGCTCACAACACCACAGAAACCCCTTGTAGGACAATCACATAGATCACAGCCGCCCCCTGGAGGACGCTCACATACACCACAGCGCCCCCTGGAGGACAGTCACATACATCACAGCGCCCCCTGGAGGACCTCACATACACCACAGCGCGCCCCCTTTAGGACGAATCCACCAGTACAGCACACAGCGCCCCCTTTAGTAGCTCACATAAATCACACCGCCCCCTGAGGACGCTCACATACACCACAGCGCCCCCTTAGGACGCCTTCAATACAGCACAGAGCGCCCCTGGAGACAAGTGACAGTCACATACACCACAGCGCCCCCTGACGAGGACGCTTCACATACACCACACGCCCACTGCGCGAGGACAGTCACATACATCACAGGGCCCCCTGGAGGACGCTCACATACAGCACACGCCCCCCTGGAGACCTCATATAGACCACAGCGCCCCCTTGTAGACGCTACATACACCTACAGCGCCCCTTTTAGACACTCACATTACAGCACAGCGCCCCCTTTAGGACACGCTCACATACACCACAGCGCCCCCTCGTAGACATCATCACATACAGCACAGCGCCCCCTTCAGGACACTCACATACACCACAGCGCCCCCGTTAGGACGATCACATACAGCACAGTGCCCCCTGGAGGACGCTCACATACACCACAGCGCCCCCTTGGAGACCAGTGACAATCACATACACCACAGTGCCCCCTTGAGCGACAGTCCACATACATTCATAGCGCCCCCTGGAGGACGCTCACGAGTCCAGCAAGAGCACCCCCCCCTGGAGATGCTCACATCCAGCACAGCGCCCCTGGAGGACACTCACACCAGCACAGCGCCCCCGAGAGGACCTTCACCTACAGCACAGGCGCCTCCTGCGAGGACGCTCAATATACAACACACGCGCCCCCGGGAGGACGCTCACATTCAGCAAAGCCCCCCTGAAGACGCTCACAAGACCTCACATCCAGCACAGCGCCCCTTTAGGACACTCACTCCAGCACAGCGCCCCCTTTAGGACACTCACATACAGCACCAGCGCCCCCTGGAGGACGCATCACATCCATCTACAGCGCCCCCTTTAGCCACGCTTCACATACAGCACAGCGCCCCCTGGAGACGCTCACATCCATTACACCCGCCCAACCTTTAGGACGCTCACATACAGCACAGCGCCCCCTGGAGGACGCCTCAACATCCAGCACAGCGCCCCTGGAGGACGCTCACATCCAGCACAGCGCCCCTGCGAGGACGCTCACATACATTAAGTGTGTTTTTTGAACTTGTCCAGAGTTTTGAGTGCTTTTTGAGTTTTGTGTTTTTACGACTCGACGGGGAAAAACAGGATCGAATTTTACAAACGCCGAGCGCGAAAAGTTCAAAGAGCGAAGAGTGTTTGGACAAGAACTCGAGTCCAGTCCGGACCATAAACCGGGATGTTATGAAGCCGTCGACAGCTCACAGGACTAAAGCGGGCCTCCAAAACAGAACAGGTCCAAAACAGGTCCAAAACAGGTCCAAAACAGGTCCAAAACAGGTCCTAAAACAGGTCCAAAACAGGTCTAAAACAGGTCTAAAACAGGTCCAAAACAGGACTAAAACAGGTCAAAAACAGGTCTAAAACAGAGGACTAAAACAGGTCCAAAACAGGTTCCAGAACGGGCCTAAAACAGGTCCCAAAACAGGATCCAAAAACAGGTCAAATACAAGGTTCCAAAACAGGTCCAAAAACAGGACTAAAACAGGTCTAAAACAGGTCTAAAAAACGGTCAAAAACAGGTCCAAAACAGGTCCAAACAGGTCCCAAAACAGGTCCAAAACAGGTTCTTAAAACAGGTCTAAAACAGGTCTAAAAACAGGTCAAAACAGGACTAAAACAGGTCGCAAAACAGGTCTAAAACAGGACTAAAACAAGTCCAAAACAGGTCCAGAACGGGCCTAAAACAGGTTTCCAAAACAGGTCCAAAACAGGTCCAAAACAGGTCAAAACAGGTCAAAACAAAAACAGGTCTAAAACAGGTCCAAAACAGGTCCCAAACCCAGGTCCAACAGGACTAAAACAGGTCCAAAACAGGTTCCAAAACAGGTCCAAAACAAGGATTATTAAAACGGGACTCAGTTCTGAATGTGGACTATTGTTTTACTCCTCAATTATGTCCAAACGAATGGAACAAATAATAAATGTGATCCACAACGATCAGACCGGATTTATGAGCAGACGACAAACACAAGACACATCAGACCATCTTTACACACAATGAGCCAAACACACAAAACACAAAGACAACATCAGACCATCTTTACACACAATGAGCCCAAACACACAAACACAAGACAAACATCAGACCATCTTTACACACAATGAGCCAAATACACAAACACAAAGACAACATCAGACCATCTTTTACACACAATGAGCCAAACACAGCAATACACAAGACAACATCAAGACATCTTTACACACAATGAGCCAAACACACCAAACACAAGACATACATCAGACCAATCTTTACACCACAATGAGCCAAACACACAACACAAGACAACATCAGACCATCTTTACACACAATGAGCCAAATACACACAAACACAAGACCAACATCAGACCATCTTTTACACACAATGAGCCAAACACACAAACACAAGACAACATCAGACCATTTTTACACACAATGAGCCAAATACACACATAACAAGAAAACATTAGACCATCTTTACGCACAATGAGCCAAATACACAAACACAAGACCAACATAAGACCATCTTAGCACACACGTGTACCTGTGACCTCTGACCTTTTGCTCTGTAAACAAACAAGATGGAACAACAAAATGATTTCTGGCTCTGATTAGGCACGGGATTGCCTTAGTGCTGTTCGCTATTTTCTTTCGTTCTCACCAGTGAAAATGAGTTCAGGACCTTTTAAAGTTGTTTTGACGTCCACAGAAAGTCCCAAAGACATGAACTTTGTCGGACGGAGGAGATGAAGACGACAGGTTTGAGGAGCCCAGACCAAAGCAATAGTGAGAAGGACAAACGTTTGAGTGAGCCCAGACCAAAGCAATAGTGAGAAGGACCAACGTTTGTAGGAGCCCAGACCCAAAGCAATAGTGAGAAGGACCAACGTTTGAGGAGCCCAGACCAAAGCAATAGTGAGAAGGACCAACGTTTGAGGAGCCCAGACCAAAGCAATACGTGAGAAGGACCAACATTTGAGGAGCCCAGACCAAAGCAATAGTGAGAAGGTTTTTAGACTGTTGTGACAGAGGTTTTGGCCACGTCTTGGTCTTCTTCAAGGGTTTTCAGAGCTGCGTCAGTGAAATGAGGCGTGTCCTCCAGAAAGACCTGGCAGCAGTGGGACAGTGAACAGCAGAAGTCAAGAAAGCCGAAGCTCCAAGGGATGATTCAGGACACAGGGAGGAACGTAAGTGTGAACTCACGCTAACCCAAACCACGGCATAGTGGAGGCATTCCCACTGCACATTCCCCTCTGAACTTTAGAACTGTGTGGGCCTCAGAACTCCTGCCGTGGACAACAAGAAATGGACGACACAAAAATCACCGACGATCAAGGACTGGACTGACATAGGGACAGACATCAGGCAAAGGAGAGAAAAAGACATTCAGAGCTTTTGGCAGTACTTTGTTGACCTTAAAAAATGTCTTCCTGTTTTCCCCTTTTCCCTTGTTTCCGTTCTGTCGAGTTCTGTCGAGTTCTGTTGAGTTCCTGTCGCGTTCCTGTCGAGTTTCTGTGTCGAGTTCTGTCGAGTTCTGTCGAGTTTGTTGAGTTCTGTCGGCGTTCTGTCGAGTCGAGTTCTGTGTCGAGTTCTGTCGAGTTCTGTCGAGTTCTGTCGAGTTCTGTCGAGTTCTGTGTCGAGTCGAGTTCTGTGTCGAGTTCTGTCGAGTTCTGTGTCGAGTTCTTTCGAGTTCTGTCCGAGTTCTGTGTCGAGTTCTGTCAAGTTCTGTGTCCGAGTTTCTGTGTTGAGTTATGTGTCGATTTCTGTGTCCGAGTTCTGTTCGAGTTCTGTGTTCGGGTTCTCTGTTGAGTTCTGTGGTCGAGTTCTGTCGAGTTCTGTTCTGTCGAGTTCTGTCGAGTTCTGTGTCGAGTTCTGTGTCGAGTTCTGTCGAGTTCTGTCGAGTTCTATGTCGAGTTCTGTATCGAGTTCTGTCGAGTTCTGTCGAGTTCTGTCGAGTTCTGTGTCGAGTTCTGTGTCAAGTTCTGTGTCGAGTTCTGTTGAGTTCTGTTGAGTTCTGTGTCGAGTTCTATGTCAAGTTCTGTGTCGAGTTCTGTTGAGTTCTGTGTCGAGTTCTATCGAGTTCTGTTGAGTTCAATGTCGAGTTCTGTTGAGTTCTATGTTGAGTTCTGTATCGAGTTCTGTGTCGAGTTCTGTTGAGTTCTGTGTTGAGTTCTATTGAGTTCTGTTGAGTTCTGTTGAGTTCTGTTGAGTTCTGTTGAGTTCTGTGTTCTCCACATGTGCGATTTCTTCTTTCAGCTGAACAATCCTAAATCTAAAACCATGAAACTGTAATATCTGGGGTTCCACAAGGTTCCGTATTTGGGCCTAAACTCTTTGTATGAAATGTCAATGATATTTTAGAAACACTTTTTGTTGTTTTCTGTCGTGTTCAAAACAGGAAGTGATTTAGAAAACAGGAAGTGATTTAAAGACACTGATTTCAAAGAAAATGAAATGACCATTAAAAATGAATATGGATAATGAAGTTCCAGCAATAACGTTGTTTGGAGTGATGTTAGAAAAGTCTCACATCGAGAACATGAAGAAGATCCTGATGAAGAAGAAGATCCTGATGAAGATAAGATCCTGATGAAGAAGATAAGATCCTGATGAAGAGGAAGATCCTGATGAAGAAGATAAGATCCTGATGAAGAAGATAAGATCCTGATGAAGAAGAAGATACTGATGAAGAAGATAAGATCCTGATGAAGAAGAAGATCCTGATGAAGAAGATAAGTTCTGATGAAGAAGATAAGATCCTGATGAAGAAGAAGATCCTGATGAAGAAGATAAGATCCTGATGAAGAAGATAAGATCCTGATGAAGAAGAAGATCCTGATGAAGAAGATAAGATCCTGATGAAGAAGAGAAGATCCTGATGAAGAAGAAGATCCTGATGAAGAAGATAAGATCCTGATGAAGAAGAAGATCCTGATGAAGAAGAAGATCCTGATGAAGAAGATAAGATCCTGATGAAGAAGAAGATCCTGATGAAGAAGAAGATCCTGATGAAGAAGGTAAGATCCTGAAGGTGAAACGTGTCGCACGAGACTCATGAAGTCACATGACTCATGAAGTCACATGACTCATGAAGTCACATGACCACGGATGAGTTCGGGAGTGAATTTGTGGAATTCTTTAGACGATGAATTAAAAACATCACACACATTTTGTTGTATAGTACTTGTACTACTTGTAGTATAGCACCTGTAGTAGTTGCAGTATTTGTAGTATAGTACTTGCAGTACTAGCAGAATTTGTACTATACTACTTCTATTATTTGTAGTATAGTACTTGCAGTATTAGCTGTATTTGTAGTATAGCACTTGCAGTATTAGCAGTATTTGTAGTATAGTACTTGCAGTATTAGCAGTATTTGTAGTATAGTACTTGCAGTATTAGCTGTATTTGTAGTATAGTACTTGCAGTATTAGCAGTATAGTACTTGCAGTATTAGCAGTATTTGTAGTATAATACTTGCAGTATTAGCAGTATTTGTAGTATAGTACTTGCAGTACTAGCAGAATTTGTACTATACTACTATTATTTGTAGTATAGTACTTGCAGTATTAGCAGTATTTGTAGTATAGTACTTGCAGTATTAGCAGTATAGTACTTGCAGTATTAGCAGTATTTGTAGTATAGTACTTGCAGTATTAGCAGTATTTGTAGTATAGTACTTGCAGTATTAGCAGTGTTTGTAGTATAGTACTTGTGTTCCTGAGCAGAGTCCTTGTCCTCAGCCCCGCCCCTCTCTCATCACATGACTCTCATAAACCTCGTCACATCTGGACCTCGTTAGACCTGGAGCCAGAAGTCTGAGGCTGGTCCTCTCCGTTAACCCATCACTCACCAGCACAAGACCCTCTGTCCTCTCCTCAGACCCTCTGTCCTCTCCTCAGACCCTCTGTGCTCTCCTCAGACCCTCTGTGCTCTCCTCAGACCCTCTGTCCTCTCCTCAGACCCTCTGTCCTCTCCTCAGACCCTCTGTGCCCTCCTCAGACCCTCTGTCCTCTCCTCAGACCCTCTGCTCTCCTCAGACCAGACCCTCTGTGCCCGTTCATTCAGAAAACTGCTTAGCCCCCCCAATCGCTCACTGCACTCTACTACTCTGGGTCCTACTCGACTCAGACCCTCTGTGCTCTCCTCAGAACCTCTGTTGCCTTTCCTCTGTCTCTCCTCAGACCCTCTGTCCTCTCCTCAGACCCTCGCTGTCCTCCTCAGACCCTCTGCCCTCTGTATCGTCTCCTCAGACCACCCGTCGTCTCTCTCAGTCCCTTGCCCTCCTCAGACCCTCTGTGCTCTCCTCACCTCTGCTCTTTACCTCTCCCCTCAGACTCGCCCCTCCTGTGCTCTCCTCAGACCCTCTGTTCCTCTCCTCAGACCTCTCTGTTGCTCTCCTCAGACCCTCTGTCCTCTCCTCAGACCCTGCTGTGCTCTCTCAGACCCTCTGTCCCTTCCTCAGACCCTCTCCTCTCCTCAGACCCTCTGCTGCCCTCTCTCAGACCCATCTGCTGTTTCTCTCCTCAAAAACCCTCTGTGCCTCTACCTCTGACCCTCTGTGCTCTCCTCAGACCCTCTGTCTCTCCCTCAGACCCTCTGTCCTCTCCTCAGACCCTCTGTGCTCTCCTCAGACCCTCTGTCGCCCTCCTCTAGACCCTCTGTGCTCTCCTCAAGAACCCTGTCACTCCCTCCCGTCGCCTTCCTACAGACCCTCTTGTGTCCTCTTGCCCACCTTCAGACCTCTGTTCCTCTCCTCAGACCCTCTGTGCCCTCTCTCAGACCCTCTGCCTCTCCTCAGACCCTCTGTGCCCCCTCAGACCTCTGTCCTCTCCCTCAGACCCTCTGTGCTCTCCTCAGACCCTCTGTGCCCTCCTCAGACCTCTCTGTGCTCTCCTCAGACCCTCTTCCTCTCCTCAGACCTACTGTCCGCCTTCTCAGAGTGACCCTCTGTGCTCTTCTCAGACCCTCTGTCCTGCCCTCAGATCCTCTGTGCAGCTCCTCAGAACCCTCTGTCCTCTCCTCAGACCCTCTGTGCTCTCCTCAGAACCCTCTTGTCCTCTCCTCCAGACCCTCTGTGCTCTCCTCAGACCCTCTGTGCTCTCCTCAGACCCTCTGTGCTCTAAGACTGTGTCATTGAGATTTTTCCAGTCACAAAATAAAAAATAACTAATAACTCCAAAACAAAATTTGGTCATTTTCAAATCAAATTCAGATCCATTGAGCTCAGGAATCGTGAATAATTCCTAAAAACGTGATTTTTTAAGACATTCATATTTGTGATTTATGGTTTGATGATGGATCTTTCATGCTCAAAGTTACAACCAGAACATCCAGAGCAGAAATCTGATCATGACCGGGTTTCTGGAGTTGTCTGATTATGTCAATGTCACGTAAACAGTTCCTCTGCTGCGAGTGATCTGATTTCTGCTGCAAGTGCATCTGATTTCTGCTGCGAGTGATCTGATTTCTGCTGCGAGTGATCTGATTTCTGCTATGCATGTGATCTTGATATTCTGCTATGAGTGATCTGATTTTCAGCTGTGAGTGATCTGATTTTCCGCTGCGAGTGATCTGATTTCCGCTGCGCAGTGATCTGATATCCGCTGCGAGTGAATCTGATTTCTGCTGCGAGTGATCTGATTTCCGCGCGATTGATGGGATTCCTTGCGACGAGTGATCTGATTTCGCTGGCGAGTGATCTGATTTCTGCTATGAGTGATCTGATTTCTGCTGTGAGTGATTCTGATTTCTGCTGAGAGTGATCTGATTTCTGCTATGAGTAGGATCTGATTTCCATGCCAGCAGTGAATCCTTGATTTTGCGCGCTGCGTAGTGATCTATGATTTTCCGCTGCGAGTGATCTGATTTCTGCTAGATGATCTGATTTGACTATGATGATTCTGATTCTGCAGAGTGCAAAAGTGATCTGATTTCTGCTGTGAGTGATCTGATATCTTCTGGAGTAGATTCTTTAGAGAGACCTGATTTCCGCTGCAGATGTATCTGATTTCTGCTTGAGTGATCTGATTTCTGTTATGCAGTGAATCTGTTTCGCTGCGAGCTGATCTGATTGCTGTGAGTGATCTGATATTCTTTCATGAGTATCTATTTGCTGTCGAGTGACTATTTCTGCTTGATTTCGATTTCTGCTGCATTTTCATTCATCATGTCGTGTTTTCAGACAGAAATAAGACGTTTGGGCCGTTAGCAGGTTGAAATGTCTTCATTTTGTCCACATTGAAAACATTTACAGAGGATTTTGGATTTGTGATTGAGTTTGTGACTAAACAACACTTTAAATGTCATAAATCTTATTCACTTAAATCTGACTTATCTGTTTTAATATTACTAAACTACTACTACTATAAAACGACTAAATGAAGTAAATAAGTACGATTATTAAGCTGGTTTCGAGAATTCTTGATAAGGACATTTTTGCCTCAAACAAGTGATCTATTATTCTAGTTTGAAGCAGGTGTTTTTGCAGTCGGGCCTCATTTGAGTGTTGATAAATGAGGCTCACAACCTGTGTGGTCTGTTAGAGCCGCTTAGGCCCGATCGGGGGCTGCGCTAAGGCCCGATCTTTGTTGTAAGGCCGCTTTAAGGCCCGTCTTTGTGATTAGAGGGCAGCCTTTAAGCCCGATTTCTGTGTAGGAGGCCGCTTTAAGGCCCAGTCTATGTGTAGGAACGCTTTAAGGCCCGGCTTCTTCTGTGTAGGCACGCTTTAAGGCCCGATCTTGCGTAGGAGCCGCTTTAAGGCCCGGTCTTTGTTGTAGGGGCCGCTTTAAGGCCCGCTTTCTTGTGAGTGGACGCTTTAAGCCCGATCTTTGCGTAGGAGCCGCTTTAAAGCCCGGTCTTTGTGTAGGGAGCCGCTTTTAGAGCCCATTTGACGTTCTCTTTTGTGTAGGAGCCGCTTTAATGTCCCGATCTATGATGCGTAGAGCCGCTTTAAGGCCCGTCTATTGGAGCCCCTTTAAGGCCGGGTCTTTTGCGTAGGAGAGTCCAGCGAAGATTATTGACTTAAGAGCCGGTCTTTGCGTCGCGAGCACGTCTTTAAGGCCCGTCTTTCGTAGGAGCCGCTTTAAGCCCGATCTCTGTCGTAGTGAGTCCGTCATTAAGGCCTGGTCTTTGTAGAGCTCGCTTTAAGGCCCGATCTTTCTTGGAGAGCCCGCTTTAAGGCCCGGTCTTCGCGTAGGAGCCGCTTTAAGGCCCGGTCTTCGTGTAGAGCCGCTTTAAGGCCCGATCTTTGAGTATGGAGCACGCTTTTAGAGGCCCGTCTTGCGTAGAGCGCCCTTAAGGCCTCGGTCTTGCGTGTAGAGCCGCTTAAGGCCCGCTGTCTTCGTGTAGGACCGCTTTAAGCCCGGTTCGTTTCAGCGTTAGGAGCTGTAATTTAAGCGCGGTCTTTGCGTAGGAGCCGCTTTAAGGCCCGGTCTTCGCCTAGGTAGCCGCTTAAGGCCCGGTCTTCGCGTAGGAGCCGCTTTAAGGCCCGGTCTTTGTGTAGGAGCCGCTTTAGAGAGCATTTTGGATATTAATCATCTATAAAAAGGACAAACTGGAAGCGTCAAAGACAAAAAGTGGAATAGAAAAGGTTCAAATCCTTTTTCTTTCAAACACCAAACCAACAATTTACATGTGATGTTCAGATTCTTCTACGATCCTCAGTCTTCACGTTCTACTTACTAGATCATTCGATGTTAGAGTTCAGATTCTTCTACGATCAGCTCACGTTCTTCACGTTCAGATTCTTCTACGATCAGCTCACGTTCTTCAGCGTGTCAGATTCTTCTACGATCAGCTCACGTTCTTCACGTTCTATCATTCTTTATCAATCGAGTCAGCTTCACGTCAGACTTCTATTGCATCAGCTCCTTGCTACTTTGTCCTGGTGAAAGTCTGTGGCAGAAACGTACAAGAAGAAACTGTTGTTAAATATGTAAGAAGATTTCAAAACAAACCGTTAAAACACTTCATAAACAACAAAACAACAATATGTGCAAACAACAGTTAATATATGAGGAACCATCATGAAAACTGCACTCGAATTATAGAAACTATGAATACTAAATAAATGTACACACACACACACACACACACGCCCCGGCCCATATTGTTTCTCAGGGACATGGCGCCCTCTTCGTGGGGAAAATGTGTCACACTTCTGACCAAGTGAAGGTAAGACTAAAGTTCAGTTCAGAAGAGTTGAACAGGTTCAATATGATGATGAATGTTTTAAGCTGTTTGTAAGATTGTAGTTTTCTGTCCTGTTTTAAGCTGTTTGTAAAGATTGTAGTTTTTTGTCCTGTTTTTAAGCTGTTTGAAAGATTGTAGTTTTTCTGTCCTGTTTAAGCTGTTTGTGAAGATTGTAGTTTTTTCTGTCCTGTTTAAGTCTGTTTGTAAGATTTAGGTTTTTCTGTCCTGTTTTAAGCGTTTGTAAAGATGTGTTTTTTTTGTCTGTTTTAAGAGCTGTTTGTGAAGATTGTAATTTTTCTGTCCTGTTTTAAGCTGTTGTGAGAATTGAGTTTTTTTTGTCCTGTTTTATAGCTGTTTGTAATAGATTGTAGTTTTTTGCCTGTCTTTAAGCTGTTTGTATAGATTTTTTTAGCTTGTAGTTTTCTGCTCCTGCTTTTAAGCTGTTTGTGAAAGATTGTGTTTTTTCTATGTTTAAGCTGTTTGTGAAGATTGTAGTTTTTTCTGTCATGTTTAAGCTGTTTGTGAAGATTGTAGTTTTTCTCTCTTTTTTATAGCTGTGTTGGAAATTGTAGTTTTTTCTGTATGTTAAGCTGTTTGTGAAGATTTGTTAGTTTTGTCCTGTTTAAGCTGTTGTGAAGATTGTAGTTGTTTCTGTCCTGTTTTAAGCTGTTTGTGAAAATTGTAGTTTTCTTCCTGTTTTAGCTGTTGTTAGAAATATTGTAGTTTTTCCTGCTTTAAGCTGTTTGTGAAGATTGTATCGTTTTTCTGTCCTGTTTAAGCTGTTTGTGAAATATTGTAGTTTTTTCCTGTCATGTTTAAGCTGTTTTGCGAAGATTGTAGTTTTCTGTCCTGTTTTAAGCTGTTTGTGAAGATTGTAGTTTTTCTGTCCTGTTTTAAGCTGTTTGTGAAGAATTGTAGTTTTTGCATGCATGTTTTAAGGCTGTTTTTTGTGTAAAGATTGTAGTTTTTCTTTCCTGTTTTTAAGCTGTTTGTGAAGATTGTAGTTTTTCTGTTCATGTTTTAGCTGTTTTGTGAAGATTGTAGTTTTCTTCCTGTTTTAAGCTGGTTTGTAAAGAATTGTAATTTTTCTGTCCTGTTTTAAGCTGTTTGTAAAGATTGTAGTTTTTCTGTCCTGTTTTAAGCTGTTTGTTATAAGATTTGTAGTTTTTCTGTCCTGTTTTTAAGCGTGATTTGTGAAGATTGTAGTTTTTCTGGTCATGTTTTAAGCTGTTTGTGAAGATTGTAGTTTTTATCGTCCTGTTTTAAGCTGTTTGTGAAGAATGTAGTTTTTCTGTCATGTTTTAAGCTGTTTGTGAAGATGTAGTTTTTTCTGTCCTGTTTTAAGCTGTTATTTAAGCATTGTAGTTTTTCTGTCTGTTTTAAGCTGTTTGTGAAGATTGTAGTTTTCTGTCCTGTTTTAAGCTGTTTGTGAAGATTGTAGTTTTTCGTGTCTGTTTTAAGCATGGTTTGATGAAGATTGTAAGTTTTTCTGTCTGTTTTAAGCTGTTGTGATAGGAGTTGTAGTTTTTCTGTCATGTTTTAAGGCTGTTTTGCAAGATTGATTTTTCTGTGACCTGTTTTAAGCTGGTTGTGAAGATTGTAGTTTTCTGTCATGTTTTAAGCTGTTTGGTAAGATTGTAGTTTGTCTGTCATGTTTTAAGCTGTTTGTGAAGATTGTAGCTTTTCTGTTCCTGTGTTTAAGCATCTGTTTGTGAAGATTGTAGTTTTTCTGTCATGTTTAAGCTGTTTGTGAAGATTGTAGTTTTTCTGTCCTGTTTTAAGCTGTTTGTGAAGATTGTAGTTTTTCTGTCATGTTTTAAGATGTTTGTAAAGATTATAGTTTGTCTGTCATGTTTTAAGCTGTTTGTGACTGCTTTCCATGTTTGTTTCATTCATCACATTTAGAGGAAAGTGAAAAACTAAAATATTTCCTGTCAATAATCCAAACGAATGTGCGTTTTTCTAATAAGACAGATGTAAACTTGCTCTGAGCTAGGAAACGGAGTGAATTTTCCAAATATAATAATCCAAACTGTTCCAAAGGAATAAAAGCTTGAGGACATCATCCTCCAGAGGTCAAAAACGAGAACTGCAGCAGAGAGAAGCTGCTCAGGATGAGAACGTTACAGTGAAGTGGTACGTTATATAATGCTGTGAACGTGCATCAGATGTGCATCACAGGTGGTGAACGTCACGTTGGAGCCAAGACGGACCCAAGAGCAGAAGACAAAAGCTAGTAGAAATGTAAGAGGTTCCGTTTGCCATTTAAATGACCGTTTATTCGAACAAATCAAAGGAATTCATCATATTGGGAAAGAGGCAAACCGGAAATCAGGAGCGTCTGGAACAGAGAGAGAAATCTGGGCAAGACATTCATTTTTATAGTTTGAGTCCTTTGACTTAGACTTATGTCTGGACCAGAGTCATTTTTCAAGATCTTTGTTTATAGTGGAGAAAAGAGGAGTGTAGTTTTTCTCTAAAATTGTTGGTAATTCTTTATGGAGGGCCACGCCTACATATTTAAGGGTTTCCGTTTGCCATTTAAATGAGGAAGTCTTTCTAAAGGTCAAAATGGACACCAAAAGCATTTGCTTTCTCAGCGTCCAGACTTATTATTACTGCTCTGTTACGGCTCGTCTTATATTGTCTTGTGTTTGTGTGTTTGGCTCATTGTGTGTAAAGATGGTCTGATATTGTCTTGTGTTTGTCGTTTGCTCATAAATCCGGTCTGATCATTGTGGATTACATTTGGGAGGATTTGGTCCATTCTTTTGGACAGAATTGAGGTGTAGAAATGATAGTCCACATTCAGGACTGAGATGGGTCTATGTGAGGCACAGTCACGTTGGTCCTTCCCCTCTTTAGGCCTTAAGGAGATGATGGCTTCTTTCACACTCGGAGGATCTTGGCTTTTTTAAGGCCCAGTTCAAAGTTGATCAAATCAAAGGAGTAAGAGTGTGTTTAGAGCTTTCGAGCTCTGAGGTGGTCCCGTCGCTCCTGGAGATGTATTACTCTTTAATCTTTTAATTGCGCCTTGTATTTCCAAAACTGTGATTTTAGCTCCTAATTATTTCAAATGCAGATTAATTACTTTACATCATACAATCATCAAAGATGACATCATTTTGCCTGTCTCTTAGTTTAAACATTGTTCTTTCAGCTTGTTGTTTTCTACGTTTCCAAGATAATAATTTAGAACATTTTCATCCACTCTCATAATTTATTTGTTTGGTAAAACGCATTTTCTTAACTATTTCGTGTGAAATCAGGTCATTAATTTCTCCTCTTATCTTTTAAATTTCTTTTAGCATTTTAGGACTCCCCTTTTTGACATGACTTACCTCTTCCATATAAGTTAGTTTTTTCTCCCTTTTTCAAATCTACAGAGATGAAGATAGGAGCACGATCATTCAGGTCAATTGTGCCTAAATCTACCTCAGTGATTTTAGATCTGTCTTTATTGAAGATAAAGCAAAAGTCTATTCTGGAATTGATTGTATGTGGATTAGAAAAAGGGGTATATTGGCGTGCCCTAAGGTTCATCTTCCTCCTGATGTCAGTCAGTCCTATAATGTATTTTTTATTCCTTGTTTACTTTAACAGTTGTTTTGAGACTACAGATGAAAAATTGCTTTTTGGCTAATTCTGGCATATTTACTGAAATATTTATTAATATGCACTGTCCCTGAAATGAATAAGTAAAATTAAAATAAATTGTATTCATTTACAGAACTTCTTGTTTCTCGTTCCTCCAGTGCCTCTGGAGTTCGACTCGTCTAATGTAGGTTGGATATGAAGATGACAATCGCTGCCACAGATGAGGGTTCCCTCAGAGTGGTTTACGATCAGGTCCATAATATCAGTATAGAAGGTGATATCGCCCCCTGGTGGAACATACACATTTAAAAGAGTGAAAACCTTTCCATTGATATTCCCTTTAACCAGCACACATCTGCCCTCTTTGTCTTTACATTCAAAACTCTGTTCGAAAACGATTCGGTTTAACTGCCCTTTTATGTTTGCCTCTGTGATGAAGAATAGGATTTTAATAGAAAACAAAATATTTCAAATGTATCTGTTCTTTTTTCATTTGTGTTAAATGTTTTGATTGTTTGATTGGGTTTAACTGGGTTTAATGTAATCACCCATTGGGTTGATTGTATTCATTTTGCCATTGATAATTCTCGAATGCCTTTAAACTCTCTGGTCGAAGATACAAACACAAGAACCACAAAAACAGGAAACAGATGACAAAGTCTGATGTCAAAAACAAATAAATCACATCATTATCATCAGTCTCTTCAAAAGAACAGAAATGTGTCTCCATGTGACCACAGTCCGAACTCACATACTCCACCTACTGTTCAGTTCTCTGTGTTTTGCATCTTCCTGAGGAGCACTTCAGCCTCTCCTGGTGTTCTGAGCAAATGATTTTTACCTTTTGTAAGTCACCAGAAGAGTCGATGGGAAAGAGAACCCAGTTCTCAGTTTTCTCACGATCGTTATGAAACCTCATTATCAAACCTTTATCAGTTGCTGGTCTTGTTTTGTCCAGGCGATGCCCGAAATGAGCTCTGGAATCACCTTCTCCAGAAAACGTTCAGTATCATCTCCTTTCTCTCCCTCCGGTACCCCCCCAAGTCTGAGATTGTTCCTACGTGATCCGGACTCCAAATCCAGGCTCTTATCTTGTTTTTTGTCCTCATCAGCTGGGCCTGCACCACCTTCTCGGCTCTCAGTGTCTGCAGCGCATCTGTGTGGTCTGAAATACGCTGTAGAGCTTCATTGATGATGCGCTCCCTTTTCTCCCCCGTTATCATGAGGGCCAACTGTTGTAGAGCCATCTCCTCACCTCCACCCAACCTGGCAAAGACCCAAAGCGGAACCCTGTCTTTCCGCTGCACTTGGCATGTTTCGCACGTTAGCCTTGTTAGCTTGTGAGGCGGGCAGTTTCCCAATGGGGCCGTGTGTCGGCAGCTTTGATTGTTTGGTTCCCGTTGCGTTACCAGACTTGAGTTTTCCCTGTTTGCTTATCTCTTGTTCGTCTTTTCTGGGATTATGTGGGTCAAACAGTGATTTTAAAACAAACTTCTGCAGCTGCGGAGGGAGTTTGTGTGTCCAGCTCATCGCGATAACCGAAAGTCACAAAACAGTTCCTTTCATAAAGTTGGATTTGAGATGTGGGCACATTAAACCTTTTTATAGTTCCAGTAGGCATAACTGCCTATCTATCTCAAAGTTCAAAGAAATAATAGAGCCAATATTCAGCGACATGTCATGTGAATGTATGTCATCATGATCATGTTCATGTGATCATGTCATGATCATGTCATGTGATCCTGTCAGATCATGTCATGTGATCATGTCATCATGTCATGTGATCATGTCATGTCATGTCATGTGATCATGTCATGTCCTGTGATCATGTCATGTGATCATGTCATGATCATGTCATGTGATCATGTCATGTGATCCTGCTGAGAACGGCCTTAGTCCCAGTGTAAGTGATCAATTTGTCGACTTGACCATGAACTCTCTGAAGTCCACTCTTGATGTTGCAGCTCCGCTAAAGCAGAAGGTCATTAGGCCAAAACGCGCCCCCCATGGTACAATGAAGAACTGCGTTCACATAAACAAAGCGTTAGAAAATTAGAAAGACCCTTTTGGTCGCTCCCAGACGGAGGAATCCCTTAAAGCATGGAAAATCTGCCTAATGTCCTATAAGCAGGCCTCTGCGTAAGGCCCAAACCAGAGACTATTCAAATTTAATAGAAGTCAACAAAAAATAACACTAGATTTCTTTTCAGCGCTGTAGCCAGGGTAACAAACTGTCACAGCGCAGTAGAGCCGTCACTCCCAGCTACTCTCAGCTCTAATGATTTTCTTCTATTTTTTAACGATGAAATAAAAACAATCAGAGATAAATTAGATGAAACTCCTCCCACTATTCGCCCTGAACAAGCCCAAGCTGTAAAACTATTGTCCCATAGAAATCCATCAGTGACACTAGAAAGGTTCACTGCTGTTGATCAAGCAGAGAGAACTTCAGCCATTATGTCGTCTAGAACGTCATCTTGTGTTCTAGACCCGATTCCAAGCAGACTCCTCAAAGACATTCTCCCCCTAATTATAGATTCTATTCTTAATATAATAAATACTTGATTAAAAAGTGGTTCTGATGTTCCACAGTCCTTCAAACATGCAGTCATTAAACCGCTTCTGAAAAAGCCTAATCTTGATCCTGACCAGTTGATAAACTACAGACCTATTTCAAATTCACCCTTTGTCTCTAAAATCCTTGAAAGTGTTGTAGTTAAAACAGCTTTGTCGCCATCTACAGGACAATAACTTATTTGAAGTTTTCCAGTCAGGGTCCAGAGCCCCCCACACACTGAAACTGCACTAGTTAAAGTCACAAATGATTTGTTATTAGCTGCTGACGATGGACTGGTCTCAATCCTGGTTCTATTGGACCTCAGTGCAGCGTTCGACACCATCGACCACAACATTCTACTGCAGAGGTTAGAATCTGATGTAGGTCTCAGAGGCCCCGCCCTCAGCTGCTTTAAATCCTACCTATCGGATAGGTACCAGTTTGTTCATGTAAACCAGAGCTCCTCCCCCTGTTCTAAAGTAACCTACGGTGTGCCACAGGGGTCAGTACTCGGTCCAAGTTCTGTTTACTCTTTATATGCTGCCGTTAGGTCACATGATCAGAAAGGCATTCACTTCCACTGCTCTGCAGATGACACACAGCTGTATTTATCAATGAAACCCGATCAGAGACCGATCAAGCAGACAGACTTGGTGCTTGTGTGAAGGATATAAAAACCTGGATGACACTTCATTATCTGCTTCTGAACCCTGAAAAAAACCCAGGTCATCGTACTAGGCCCTAATCATCTACGAGACGCTTTATCTGAGCAGATGGTCCCACTGGACCACGTCAGTGTGGCCTCCAGCTCCACTGGAAGAAACCTTGGAGTCTGATTGGACCAAGAGCTCTCATTCAAAGCACACATAAATCAAGCCTTGTAAAACAGCCAATTTCCATCGGCCGAATAGAGATAAAATCTGAAAAATCTGGCCTAAAAGCGACACTGAAAAATGTGTTTATAACATCTCGATTAGACTCCTGTAACTCCTGCTGCAGCGCGTCCTGAAAGCTCCATAAAAAGCTTTAACTGGTTCAAAATGCAGCAGCAAGATTACGAACAGGAACTAAAAGAAGAGAGCACATTACGCCGGTGCTGGAGTCTCTTCACTGGCTCCTGTCCGAGTTTAGAATCACATTTAAACTCCTCCTCCTGACTTACAAAGCCATAAATGACCACGCCCCATCCAACCTCAAAGAGGCTATAGGACCTTATCATCCAATCAGAGCACTTCGCTCTCAAAATGCTGGACTTCTGGTGGTCCCAAGGGTCTCTAAAAGCACAGTAGGAGGTAGAGCGTTTAGCTCCCAAGCTCCCTGTGTTGTGGAATCAGCTCCTGTCCATGTTAAAGAGGCCGACACAGTCTCTGTAGGAGTTCACTGTGGAACTCCTACAGGTTTCTACTATTTCCCAAAGATGTTTGGTAGTTTTTCCTGGCCGAGAAGGAGGGTCTAAGCCTTGGAAACATCTGTCTAAGGACACAGGACACTGGGACATTTCCAAGTCCCTATGAACATTGTTCATTTTGTTTTCCACTGTAGCCCCTCGAGACCACTACTGTTGTGATTTTGGGCATTACAAAAATAAATTGAATTGCATTGAAAAATTGAAAAGCAGCACTCAGATCTAACAGAATTAAGACTGAGGCTTTGCCCGCGTCAGTGTTCAGGTGGATGTCATTTGTCACCTTGACAACAGCAGTCTCAGTGCTGTGATGAGGTCTAAAAACCTGACTGGAAAACATCAAATGAACATTGAAATCACCTGTTATGACCAAACCATCAAAGTCTGTGCACACGACTGAAACATCTCAGTAAAATCATCAATAAAACTTTTGCAGTGCTGATGAGGCTTGTATAAAACAATGAGGAGAATGGATGAGACTGTTTTAGCTCAATTTTAAAGGCTTCGTACTCAAATGTTGAAAACACCCCAAAGGACAACCTGTGGGTAACTATTTCATCTCTAACAAAAGCACACACACCTCCTCCCTTTTTGTTTTCTCATGTTTCAGATTCAAACATGAAGTTGGGTGGAGCAGATTCTATTAGAACTAAATTTCCTGTGTTTTTGTCAAGCCATGTTTCAGTTAAAAACATAAAATCAAGATTATAAGAAGAAATAAAATTATTAATTAAGAATGATTTGTTACATAAGGATCTGACATTTAGCACAAGCAAGTTTCAGACTAGTTTCAGTGAGACTGGGCGTTATCTTTTTACAGGGAATATGAATCAAATTTCTCAGATTGGGCAGTCTGACTCGCATTTTGTTTTCCCATCTGTGTGATGTTACTACAGAAATAACACTAGGGGGGCTGTTTTTACACAGGGCCCCGCGTTGGTTTGATTTTTAATATGACTATAAGTCCCGACAACGCTGAGACCCAGTGCATCCTAGCTATGGGAGATACCAGGTGAAATGCGAGTTTGGGACTAGGTGAAAGCGGGGGGGTTTAGGTGGGGCGGTTTTTGTCTGTGTAGCAACAGTCAAGGGAGAGTTCATCATCGTTGATATCAGAACTCTTGCTATATTAGGCGTGAGTGGAGCCATCCTAATGCCTGATTTGATCAATATTCAAGATGCTGGGAAGACCCCTGGGTGAGGGTGGAGATGGAAAGGAGAGTGAGGAATCTATAGTGGGAGTAGATGTTGCAGGGGGGATCCAGGACTGCTCTGAGGGCAGGGGCGATGGCGGGGATACTGCTGGGCCCGCCACAGATGGGTCCAAGGCCTTTGATGAGGGCCGTGCAGGAAAGAACTGAAATGACTCCTGCGCTAGCCGTGGTGAAGATTGTTGTGGTGCTGCTGCTGATGATCCTTAGCTGGAGGTGCTCGTGGAGCAGCAGGAGTTGAATCCTTTGCTGGTGGTGGTGGAGCGGCTGCTAATAAATCCTTTGGTGGAGGCTGTGGTTTGTGGTGCTGCTGATGTTGAAACATTGGCTCGGTCTCTGGCTGATGGAGCAGGAATTCTTTCTCATTCCTCTCTTCTCTCACTATCTCCTCAGGACCCTGTCCAGGCCCAGTCCAATGCCTCAGAGCGTGGAGCAGGTTCTCTGTCAGCACCCTCACTCCACCTCTACAGAGGTGTGGGCCATTTCTCTTAAACAGGTCCTCTCGTTTCCAGAACTTCCAGTATGTATAATTATCCACATCCAACCTGAACAACATGTCTATTTTTAAACCTTGTTAACAGGAACTGCTGGGACCTTTCAGTTGTTCAGTAAAGGCACTTCATTTGTTTATTCTATGCAGGGTGTGGACCTAAAGTCTGGTAATCGTACTTTCGTGTGTTAAATACATTTGATCTCATGATCCAGAGCCAGGTTTGATTGATCTGGAGAAGTAAAAACACCCAAATGTTCAAACAGTTGAACAAACAGATCGTGTCAAGTGTAGATTGTTTTATTTAATGACAGTGGGGTTATTTTAGACTTCAAAATAATATTACTCAAGTAAAAGTACAAAGTTATGGTCCAAGAAATGAGGCAAGTCAGAGTCAAAAGGTATTTTGTGGAAACTAATGAATAAAATAAAGTTTGATGTATTTTTAAGGACGAAACATTACCTTTGGCCCAATTTATTAGACAATCAAAAACAATTCCCAGTGTTACAAGTCGATGGAACATAAAATTGCCTGCTGCAGATGATGTTCTATTATATTTGACCAAACCGGACATTTCCACACCCAAAGTGATGCATTTTATTTAAAAAATGAGTCCAATGTCCAGATAAAAATGTAATGAATTGCCTTGTGTACGAATTGTACAAATAAACTTGCCTTGCCAATGTAGAAAAAGATTCAGTTGTTTCATCTGGACTCTGTTTTAGAAAAAACAAAACGTTTCAACTCTCATCCAAGAGTCATTCTCAATCAGAGAAACAAGTCTGAGAACTCTGTTTATATCCTACTCTGTGAGAGCCCTGCCCACAGGGCGGGACCTCCTGCTAATGGCCCATTGAAACTGGGATGGGCCTATTGTTCTATTGTTCCCTGCCTCACCTTGAGTGCCTATTTAGCATCCGAATGCCCAGGGCGTCTCCATGGTTTCAGCAGACCATTATAAACAACTGGAAGGTTGAATCTTAAACCTCCATTACGATTTAATGAAGGATTCTCTTTTTTAACAAAGATGGCCTCCTTAACTCCTCTTTCAAACCATCTTTTTTCCCTGCTCAGAATCTCCACCTCACTGTCTTCAATAGAGTGGTTTGTGGCTTTAAGATGAAGATGCACGCGCTCTGGGTCCTGAACTCGCGTGTCTTCTGTGCTGATAAAGCCTCTTGTGCAGTGGCTGTTTAGTCTCCCCTATGTGGCGCTCTTTACAACTTTCTTCACTGCATTGGATAGAATACACTACATTGCTCTGTTTTCTGTGTAGACATCTTGTCCTTAGGCTGAACCAGTTTTTGTCTTAACGTGTTTCCTGGTTTGAAATAAACAGGGACTTCGTGTTGTCTAAAAATTCGTTGCAGTTTTTCTGACAGTCCTGAGACATAAGGGATAGAGACACCCCTTCTTCTTGGTTCTGTTTCCCTTTTGTCCCTTTTGTCCTGCTTTTTGGTTCTCTTCACTTTGTTCAGAGCCCAAGTCGGGTCTCCACAGGCTGAGAGAGCATTCCGGACATGTGTTTCCTCTTTCCTCTTGCCCTCTGAGCTGGTGGGCACCGCTTGTGCTCTGTGTTGTAGTGTTCTGATCACCTCCAGGTGGCGCTGTAGTGGGTGGTTAGAGCCAAAGAGCAGGTACTGGTCAGTGTGTGTGGTTTCCTATAAACTTCTATCTGGAGCTTCCCGTCTTCTCCTCTGATAGTGGAACAATCAAGAAAGGCCAAGGTTCTCCTTTGCATCTTCTCTTTGTAAACCTGATGTTCAGGTCCACTGCATTGATGTGCTCTGAGAAGGCTTCCAGCTCTTGTTTCTTAATTGTCACAAAAGTGTCATCCACGTAACGGTACCAAAGACTTGGAGCAATGCCTGAAAAGGAGGTCAGTGCCTTCTTCTCAAAATGCTCCATGTACAAGTTGGCCACTATGGGAGAGACGGCGAGCCCATGGCACACAGCCGTGGATCTGTCTGTAAAAATGTCCCCGGAATTGAAATTATGTGGTGTTAAGACAGATGTGTTCAGGTGTCAGTTTGGTCCTTTCCTGTAGGTGGTGTCTTCCTGCAGTCTCGTCCTAACCGCTGCTACTGCCTCAGAGGTTGGGATGCAGGTGAAGAGGGACACAACATCATAAGAAACCATCAGGTCATTCTGGGTCCAACTGGAGATGGATTATGAAGCAGAACTTTCAAGGGGAATAAGATCTAAATTTTAGATCTTATTCCCATTTGTATAATTTAGATTCTAAATTATACAAATGTATCAACCAACTGGACAGCCACTGCGGTGGACAGCATTTAGGCCCGCTCCATGTGCAGTCGGCTGCAGCATGTCCTTCCCTTCTCTCATCCCCATCCTGCACTTTCGGGTCCAATAACGCCTGTGTCAAAAAAAGAAGGAAAAGGTCAGAAAGACAGGGTCCATATTTACCTGTGATACGTCTGGGTAATCGCTCGATCATCCAGGTGGGTTCCACCAGCATGAGATGGTTTGAATTTCATTTGAGTTGCATCTTTAGTACTCAGCATCAGAGCTGTTTTTATACAAGATGGGTGGGGCAGCGCGGGTGAAAACTGTACAATGCATACTTGGCATGAAACTCTCTTCAGCTAATTACACCTGAAAATATGTATTGACTGTCAAGTCATTTTACGGTAACTCTTCTCACCCATCGGCGTTAAAGGTGCAACATAAAAACACTGAGCAACAATAAAAACAACATGTATTCAATCCAAAGAGCGATAAGAGACTATTACTATAGTATAAAATAAAAATAAAAATAGGCATTACTATGTACACAAGAATTACAGTTAAATTTACAGTTGTAGTGCAGAAAGTGACAGTGAGTGATGAAGAGTTGCAGTTAAAGTGGGAGGAGCTTAGAAGTGTTCATGAGTCCAACGGCAGAGGGAAAGAAACTGTTCAGAACCTCCCGCCACAAGGTCCCAGGCGTGTAAAACAACTCTAAAAACAACTGAAACATACACAATAATCCGTAGTATGTTCCATCAATGTCCTTTTCTGCACAAATATGAAACGCTTCATTTTAAAATCAGCTTGAATTTCATTGTGGCGTGGCAAGAGTTAAATGGTTACTCTGACGATGGTTTTGATGAACGCCACTCATAAAAATGGAGACTACACAAGGCACAGTTACAATTTAAAATATATAAAAGAAAAGGGACGAGAAAGCATCTGGAGGAGAGTGAGAGCACTTTATGACGATGAGGGAGAAGGCTGGAGGTTCAGAGGGTGAGCTGCATGTGACGTACGCCACTTTACTATGTTAGCATACGCTATAGGGGATGTTCTCAATGTGATGTTTTTGTGATGAATGTGATGTATGAAGGGCGTGGAAACCAGGCATTTTGTGTAAAACGTGAAATAAACACTAGAATATTATATATCATATAATACCTCAGAATCCACGAGGATGGACACAAGATAAAACGACGATGAAAGCTCAGGAGTGGGATATGAATAATTGTGTCTCCTTTGAGGAATAAAAAAAAATAAATACAAAATATGTTCTTAATAATAATAATTCAACTACAAAGTGTAACGTAACATGAGGAGGGACATGGAGTGAGAAGGTGTTTCTGAACTTAAATGTGACGTAATAAACTGGAATATCCACTTCTTCCTTTCTCTTTCAGTGAAAGTAGGAGTGGATGAGTCAACAGTGGAAAAGTTTAAAAGCCGTATTTGAGAGATACTTTGGGCTCTGGAGGGTACAACACACAAGTAAGTTGCACTTCTTCTGGAACAATAAGTCAAGTTCAGTGATTTATACATGTTGTCCTGTGTGATAATTTGTCTCAGTTGATCTGTTGACTGTTTTTTGTCTTATATAAAAAAGTGGGGGAAGAATGAATGTCCCCTTTGAGGTTCTGGATGTACATTTCCTATGCATTATTTCCATTAATATTTTAAAGGTTTAGTATCATGCATTAGGTGTATTGTTTGTTACAAAGAATATTTAGACCTCTGCTACTTCCCTTACTGTGTAAATCCCTCTGCAGCCATTAGATGGTGCCAAACTCACAGTTTAATATACATTTAATGGCTTTCAGCATGGCCTTTCGCTGAGGTTCAGCAGCTCAGTGGCTGAAGCAGCAGAGCGGACGGAACCATTATCAGATAAACAAAAGAGAGGAAGATAACATAAAATAAGCGCCCCATACACTGTCATGAATAATCTAAAACTAAAATATAGCTATTGGTAGAAAGGGGTTGTGATGGCCCTGGGCCCCCCTTTGGCTTCCCTGTAGGGACACGACCCTCTCGTTCACTGGGGGGAACTCCAACACGTGGTGGCTGAGCTGTGGGGTTATAAGCTGCCTCTCCCCATGTACAGCTAAGTAGCTCGCTAATGTGTTCCCCAACTAATGCAAGTTCCATGCATATAAAAATGTAATGCATAAATTTAACATTATTATTATATAGAGGGCCAATAACACAAGGTGGGCGGAGCCCACTCAAAAATAACGAAAGTGCCCGTCAGTGACCAGGGACCCCCACCATGACGTAGGAAGGCACGAGCTCATCTCCAATAATCGTTCCTCTCTACATTCTACTTTTTCTAAAATAACAAACATTGGCGCGTTAGCGCCCCCAAATGTATAAAAAATACATTGCGAGATAGTTGTTGAGAAGTGGGACATCAAAAATGTTATCAAATGTATTTTAATATCTTTCATGGTCTCTGTGCCTCGAAGGCCCAAAATATAGCAAGAATTTCAGAAATTTCCCAAATATTAAATTTGCTGGCATTTTCACATACAAAGTCCAAATTGACAACTTGAGGTGAATTAATTTAATTTTGTGCGTTTTGTGCGTTAGCACCCCCTACAGAGGGGGGGGGGAAGCAAATCATTTTGTTTTTCGAAATCTTATGAGGCACAACATTTTATTTTGGCGTCTTGATCAAAAAGTTAATGAGACTCTTGCGATATTTGAGTCCTTCTCAATTCCTTCTGCTCCAACATGGCGCCGTGGACGGATGCTCTGGCTTTTTGGTGCTCTTTGTTTTGTATGCTTTTGTATGTAAATTATGTGTCTGCTCTCACACCCGTGAAGAGCTCTTGTCCTTCCAAACCACAACTCCTACGGACCTAGTTCCAGTTTTTTAGCTTCTGGTGCAGAATTGGCCCTTCTTTTGGCTAAAAGAGTGAGAAGCCGCAGGCGAGGAAAGCTTGCGGGGGTCCTCGTGCGTCTCCGCACGCCCTTATCTGGAACTATCCTCTCTAACGTTCGCTCACTTTCCAACAAACTGGATGAACTGGCGCTACAGAGACTTTTCATCATCTCCTGTTTTGTACTTCAAGGAGACGTGGCTCAGCGAGCCGGACTCGGGCTTCCTAGAGGGCTTCCAGCTGCTTCACGGCGACAGAGAAAAAGACCTCTCTGGGGTAAAATCACGAGGTGGAGGAGTCTGTTTCTACATCAACAACGCCTGGTCTTCAGATGTGACTGTGATCTCCAAACACTGCTCTCCTGATCTGGAATACCTCTTCATAAACTGCAAACCATTCTACTCGCCACGTGAGTTCATTCATTCATTCTGGCTGTTGTTTACATCCCACCGAGCGCACATGTGCACGTGGCGCAGCGCGCGCTCGTGGACCAGATTCTGAGTCTAGAGCGGACCTTCCCGGACCCCTTGTGTATTATCCTGGGGGATTTTAACAAGGGGAATCTCAGCCACGAACTACCAAAGCACAGACAGTTTATTAAAGTCCCGCTCAGAGAGCAGAACACGCTGGATCACTGTTACACAACAGTCAGTAACGCCTTCCGCGCCGTGGCTCGCGCTGCTGTGGGTCTTTAACATCACGCCATGGTTCACCTGATCCTCACGTACAGGCAGGCAGAGGCTGAAGCTCTCCAAACCTGCAGTGAGGACCTCTAAGAAGTGGACCAATGAGGCAGTGGAGGAGCTACGTGCGTGTTTGGACATTACAGACTGGGAGGTTTTCAGAGCTGCCACAGAGAGTTTGGATGAGGACACGGACACTGTGACGTCATACATTCTGTGAGGACAGAGTCATAGCAACACAAACCTAAGTCACTTTAATTTTTTTAAAGATTTTTTCCCCCTTTATTGTCAGGGAAGTACAGAGTGAAATGGGGGATGAGAGAGAAGGGAGGACATGCAGTAAATGTCGGAGTCGAACTCATGACACTGCGGCTGGCTGCACTAGCAAAGTCACTTTCAACAATGACAAACCCTGATTCACTCCAAAACTGAGGCAGTTAAGGCAGCAGAAGGAGGCAGCGCACAGGGTTGGAGACAGGGGGCGCTAACAAAGATTTAAAGTATGGATTTAGCAAAGAGGTGTCGAGAGCGAGATCACAGTACAATACGCGTCTGAAGCAGCAGTTCTCTGACAACAACCCCGCCTCCGTGTGGAGGGGGCTCCGGCTTCTCACCAACCACAAGCCCCGAGCCCCCCTGCTGCAGACAATCGAAAACTGGCTGAGCAACTCAACACCTTCTACTCCAGGTTTGATGTGACCACCCCCCACCCCCATGGTGGTCACTTCTGCCAACCCAATCCAAGTCCCCCCCCCACTCTCCCACCACTCTCTCAGTTCAGGAACAGGATAAAAACAGACTATTTAGGAAATCTGCTGGACCAGATGATGTCTCTCCCGCCACCTTAAGACACTGCGCAGGAGAGCTTGTCCCCCTTCACAGACATTTTCAACACCTCCCTGGAGTCATGAAGCCCCGGATCACTGGACTTAATGACTACAGGCCTGTGGCGCTGACGTCTGTAGTCATCAAGTCATTTGAACGCCTGGTCTTGCCCCACCTCAAGTCCTTCACCTCCTTCCTGCTGGACCCCCTGCTGGACCCCCTGCTGGACCCCCTGCTGGACCCCCTGCAGTTCGCCTACAGAGGCAACAGGTTTGTAGACGACACCATCAACCTGGCACTCCACTTCATCCTGCAGCATCTGGACTCCCCGGGAACCTACGCCAGGATCCTTTGTGGACTTCAGCTCTTCATCAACACCATCCTCCCTGCTCTGCTCCAGGACAAGCTCTCCCAGCTCAACGTGCCCGACTCCACCTGCAGGGGGAGCACTGACTTCCTGACGGATCAGAGGCAGTGCGTGCGGCTGGGGAAGAATGTCTCAGACACTCGGACCATCAGCACAGGAGCTCCACAGGGCTGTGTACTTTCTCCTCCGCTCTTCTCCCTGTACACAAGTGCAAGTGCAGTAACGTAATGTGTTAGTTTTCCAGGGCAGAAACGAGGTAACATAACAAGTTACTTTTTTTAAAGTAAAGCTACCCAACGCTGGTCAGCAAACACTAATGGGACTGTTTCACTTTCTGTTTGACAGGTCAAGTAGTAGTTGAAAAACAGAAACGCAGTGGGATTTTCATCAAACGGCAGGAAAATGTGGAGCTGCTGTTACAGAAAAAGGAGAGAAGATGAAACCAAAAGTAAGCTCCATTTAAAGTACATTTTTCCTCAAAAGGAATAAAGAGTTATTATTACATAAAGTTAAAAAGGTGCTTTTGTAGTATGAATGTTATTTTGAATTCCATTTATTTATTTGGGACCACCCAGAATCACTGATTCAACCAACAGAAAGTCCAATGACACAGTAACTAAGAGATTAAACAATGTTCACTTGGTTTTATCAAATGTAAAATGTCCCATCATCCCCTGTCCTTAGAGCAGGGGTCACCAACCTTATTAGGGCCGAGGGCCACTTTATGAGCACGGACTTGGTCGAGTTCCCGTTCAATTAGCCTAAATGGGTCTATAATCACATTTATAACCAAATTACATAACTATTAAAATGTGAATAAAGATTGGATAATAGTGTATTTGGGGCATTTATGTGTTTCATAATTGTAAACATTTAGATTTTAAACCAGTGAGTGAGACGAACAAAATAACAGTTTTAAAAAAATACCAGGAGGGTCATGGATCACTGACAGACCGGAGACCTGCCCCCCAGCCGGGGACGAACAGACTACACAGCGCCCTCTGCTGGAGCACAGCCAGGGACGAACAGAGACTACAGCGCCCTCTGCTGGAGCCACAGCCAGGGACGAACAGAGACTACAGCGCCCTCTGCTGGAGCCACAGCCAGGGACGAACAGAGACTACAGCGCCCTCTGCTGGAGCCACACCAGGACGAAACAGGACTACAGCGCCACTCTTGCTGGAGCCACAGCCAGGGACGAACAGAGACTACAGCGCCCTCTGCTGGAGCCACAAAGCCAGGGACGAACAGAGACTACAGCGCCCTCTGCTGGAGCCACAGCCAGGGACGAACAGAGACTACTAGCGCCCTCTGCTGGAGCCACAGCCAGTGACGAACAGAGACTACAGCGGCCCTCTGCTGCAGCCACAGCCAGGGGACAGAGATTACAGCGCCCTCTGCTGGAGCCACAGCCAGGGACAGACAGAGACTAGCAGCACACCCTCTGCTTGGAGCCACAGCCATGTAAATTCTTGTGTACATAGTAAGTCTTTTTTTTATTCTTATACAATAGTAGAAAAAGATTCAGTTGTTTCATCTGGACTCTGTTTTAGAAAAAACAAAACGTTTCAACTCTCATCCAAGAGTCATTCTCAATCAGAGAAACAAGTCTGAGAACTCCTGTTTGTATCCTACTCTGTGAGAGCCCTGCCCACAGGGCGGGACCGTCCTGCTAATGGCCCCATTGAAACTTAACTGGGATGGGCCTATTGTTCTATTTGTTGAAAGCCAAAAAAGCCAAAAAGCCAAAAAGCCAAAAACTCCCTGCCTCACCTTTTTGGCTTTGAGATGAAGATGCACAGCGCTTTGGGGTCCTGAACTCGAGTGTCTTCTGTGTTGCCTCTTGTTGCAGTGGCTGTTTAGTCTCCGCTAATGTGGCGCTCTTTACAGCTTTCTTCACTGCATTGGATAGAATACTCTACATTGCTCTGTTTTTGTGTCGGCATCTTGTCCTTAGGGTGAACCAGTTTTTGTCTTAACGTGTTCCTTGGTTTTGAAATAAACAGCCAAACCAGCCAAACACGAAGTCCCTGTTCTCAGACTTGTTTCTCTGATTGAGAATGACTCTTGGATGAGAGTCGAAACGTTTCGTTTTTTCTAAAACAGAGTCCAGATGAAACAACTGAATCTTTTTCTACTATGGAACCCTCCTGGACGAATGAGGGATTACACCGACATCTTATACAATAGTACATTTTAACTGTTTCCTAATGCATGCCCTTTTGATCGAATATATGTTGTTTTTGTCATTGTTCAGTGTTTTTATGTTGCACCTTAACGCCAAAACAAGTTCCTATGTTTGTGAATTCTGTTCACTTAAATGGCAACACACCTTTTACAGTTTAAATTTACAGTTGTGAGTGCAGAAAGTGACAGTGCAGTGAGTGAATTGTAGTTAAAGTGATATGCTGTCGCTCAGAACCGAAATGAAAGCAAAATTAGAGTAAACCAAATTGAGCAGTTTGAAAGCAACTTAAAAGAGCTGAAAGAGGGGGGAGGAAACGGAGCACGCATCGAAGAAGCTGAACACCGTATTTCAGAAAATACAGATGAGCTGCAGACAATGAGCGCTGAAGATGGAGGTGATGCAGAACCAGCTGATGACGCTGCAGACAAATACAGTTTTTAACCTCCACCAGGAAACGATCTAACGCTTTTTTTTTCTATTGTCTGTTTTAAACATTTTCCCAATTTTAGAACAAATAACAGAAAGAAAAACCCCAAACAAAACCAGAGAGCATACAAAAGAAGAGCACAAGATGAATTAAGTGATGATTTGTACAAGTTGCCTTGATAGACCCAGCTGCACATTTCTGGGCTGTGGCTCAGTTACCCTCATCAGTTGAATCATTATCATTATTATCATTTCAAGAAGGTAATGGTTAAGGTACAATTAATGTCCTCATAGGGGAATTTGTCCTCTGCATTTGACCCATCCTTCAGCCGCTGGAGCATCTCCCCAAGAACAGTATCACAGTGCAATGTTCTGGGACCAGATCCAGAGCTTTGGTCTAGACTTGGTTGGGACTGTATCTGGAGGATTTGACCTGGTGCATGTTTTGTGTTGATGGAGAAACCAGAAGAAACTCACCCCGACACAAGAAGAAACATCAAACTCCACACACAAAGGCCTGAAGTCAACCAGAGAGCCACTCTGCCACCGTGCCGCATAGTTACACTTGTCATAATATTTTACATGTTATAGTTGTTATAAAGATTTAAATCTATAATTGAAATTGTTTTCAGTTTATTGGAAAGTTAAAATAAAATATTGCATGAAAAAGAATTTAAGTTTGAATGTCAGTATTGTCTAAATGTCCCTGGTATTTGTACCTGTGTGTTCTAAACGTGGTGGAGATAGGCCTACATTAACTTTATGTTCCAATAATACAACAAAATGCAATAATATACAAACCATTTAATCCTAAATAATGTGTAAATATCCTTTTTCTTAATGTATATATAAAATTTGGGATAATGGCCAAAAAAATATATATGTTGTTTAGACAATATTTTTACCATAGTGGCGCATTTATGAAAATTCTACAGGCTACATGATTAAAAGGTGTATTTGTTTATTTCTCCAGAAGTGATGGAGCCAATCAGGAAACAGAAAACTGAAGAGCTGTTGATCAGACTCCACCTGCTGGCGAGATATGAGAAGAAACTGACCTCTGCTGAGTTTCTCCAGATACGTCAAACTAAGGAACACGACCAAGCCATTTGTGAGGATGATCTCTGCTCTGTTTATCTTCACAAACTCTTGATGTTAGACTACAATGCCAGATATATTCAGACAAAACATGAAAACACAAATGAAACAAGCACATATGAACATAGTGAGGCAGATGCTTTGTTTGACACTGATGAAGATGATGAAAATGAGTCAGAACAGACGCACATCCATCCTCTAGACATCCAGATGGCAGTGTTTCACTGCTCAGACAGTTTTCTAAAGCAGAAGATGGTCACAAAGCTGTCCCAGTGTCAGTACGCCTTACCTCTGCTGGTGCCTGAACCATTCTCTCAGGACATCCGGTGTCCTCTCTGGACGTTCAGAGAGATTCAAAAAACTTGGAAGAAAACTGAACCCAAAGACGATTCAAATGTTGTGATCATGAAGTCAATGCCCATCTGCAAAGCAGAGACTCCCATGGTCTTCTGTTTCCGCCTGGGCTCCTTGTCTGTGTCCAAATCTCAGTTCATTAACACTTTGATCAACGACCGCCACAGCACCTTCTTCCACAGAAACTGTCCGGGCAGCACCAAAAGTCGCCTTCTGTTTGAGGGAGTAGCAGAGATCGCTTGGTACTGCCCGGCTGGAAAACCCAATGACAGCTTCACAGACTGTGTGGCCTTCTGTAACCTTCACGGAGATGGTCTGACTCACGACAAACAGATGAACATACTGAAGGAAATGTCCTCAATCAATGTGGTTTTTGTGCCAAAAATGGATCGGGATTCTGAGAGTGCTGCAGTCATCAAGAATCTTCAGGATTCTCCAAAACCTCTGATCGTTCTGATAGGAAACAGTGCCAAATGTGCAGTTCAGGTAAAAAAGGGAAAATACAAAGTTGGTCTTAAAGACAGAAGCCAGGCTGATGTGTCTGAAGAGCTGAAGAGAATTATTAGAGGCATTTTTATCTGCTCCACACAAGTCCTTTCTGCTTGAGTCGATGGCCGACACACTGGATTCAGAGTGGATGAAAAATAATGCCGACTGCAATAAAGGGTTGTCCTATGCCAAAGAAATTATAAAGACCATTGAATTTAGAACGGTATCTGATATTAAAAAGACATTTGCTCCCCTGTCAAGGCCAACTGTGGCATGACTGGTGCAGAATAAACAAAGAGCTGAATCGTCTCACGGGACAAAATCTAGAGACACAAAAGAGTAGAAAGCTGAGCGAGCTGCAGAATAAAAGAGAAGAGCAGTGCAAAGTGTCCTGCAGTGAACTGATTAAGTCGTTTATCCTTCCCCTCTCGTCTTCAAGTCCGACAGAGAGAGAGTATTTCCTCAAATGGACTCAGATCTTACTGGATGCTCATGCCACTGATCGTCTGACTTCAATTCTACAAAATCTATCACCAGAAATGGTCTGAACTCCTGGACCTTAAGAAGAAACCTGATGGATCACATGAATTAAAGTACAAACAAGCAGAACTTGCAAAGCTCTCTAACGACCTTCAGTCAGCGACATGTGGTTTGGAGCACATCTTCAGAGAAATGGCACAGATCTATGAAGCCCATAAGTCTCTGGATAAACCTCCAAAAGAGGACCAGACTGACTGGTCCAAATACCCTGCGCTTGCTGCAGAGGTGATGATTTCAGGACACCCGGTGGAGCTGATGGATGGAGATGCAGGCCACGTCCCTTTAACCTGGATCTCAGGTGTTATTGAGGAGGTCATCCACAAACTGGGTGATAAGAGGGTCTTTGTCCTGTCAGTTCTGGGCATACAGAGCAGTGGGAAGTCGACTATGCTGAACGCCATGTTTGGTCTCCAGTTTGCAGTCAGTGCCAGGCAGATGCACCAGAGGAGCCTTCATGCAGCTGGTCAAACTGTCAGAAGAACTGAAGAAAGAGTGGGACTACATCCTGGTGGTGGACACTGAGGGGCTGCGAGCTCTGGAGTTGGAAGGAATTGCAACCATTCACCACGACAATGAGCTGGCCACATTTGTTGTTGGTCTGGGAAACATGACTCTGGTGAACATCTTTGGAGAGAATCCTTCTGAAATGCAAGATGTTCTACAGATTGTGGTTCAGGCTTTCATGAGGATGAAGAAGGTCAAACTGTCTCCAAGTTGTGTGTTTGTTCACCAGAATGTCTCAGATGTCAGTGCTGTGGAGAAAAACATGGATGGGAAAAGAAAACTTATGGAAAAACTAGATACGATGGCCCAACTAGCCTCCAAAGAGGAAGTTTGTAATGTTGAAAATTTCAGTGACATCATTGAGTTCGACGTTCAAAAAGATGTGAAGTACTTTGCTCAGCTTTGGGAGGGAACTCCTCCAATGGCTCCTCCAAATCCAAGCTACAGTGAAAGTGTCCAAGATCTGAGGAGCTTCATTCTCTCCAAAGCCTTAGAATCATCTGGTGTCACTCTTTCTGAGTTCAAAAGTAAAGTTCAGGATCTATGGAACGCGCTTTTAAATGAGAACTTTGTGTTCAGCTTCAAAAACACACTTGAGATCGCCGTTTACAGAAAACTGGAAGTTGAATATGGAAACTGGACTTGGGCCTTGAGGCAGGAAATGCTGAACATTGAAGAACAACTTTATCTAAGAATTACAAATGGAACTCTTGACCAGGTGGACCAAAGTCTTCTTCATGGAAAAGTTAGCGAGAAATACGATGAAATTAAGAAGTCAATGTCAGAATACTTTCAGAGCAACAAAGATAAAGAAAATATTAATTCAGTGGCGAGGTAACCATGAACTTAAAATAAAAATGTTTGGTGATGAACTGGTTCAAGGACTTCAAAAAAAACTAAATAAAGTAATTGAACAAAAGAAAGCACTTAAAGATGTCGAGGAGAAGAAAACAGTGTTTGAGGAAAAACTCTTACAAAAAAGCAAAGAGTTGGCTCATCGAATGAGAGACAAGCCACAAGATGATCTGGAACTGGAAGAACAATTCAACCACGTTTGGGAAAGTTTGGTTTCTGAAGTAACAAAAGTCAAACCTGCTGAGAAGATCAACTTGGAAGAGGAATCTGATGAGGGCCATTTATGAGCTCGGTTATGAAATGGATTTAATTACGGACAGAAAAAGATCAGAGCACTACAAAATATTGGGAAAACTTGGAGATTATTCTGAGTATGTTTCTGAGTGTGTTGCGCTGAGGCCCGAAGACGAATCAAGAGTCAAGGCTTTCTTTGGCACTCTAAACAATATGATACGAAATCCTTCTGACCGCCTTCCTCAGGAAAACCAGGAGCAAATCCAAAATGTAATCAAAGACGTAGAAAAACAGGCTTCAGAACAAATCATGAGCAAACCACTGGCAGCAAGAGGCTACAGTCCAGCTTACCTGAGTGAAATGAGCAGAAATGTCAACACTTCCATTCATGAATTTGAATCACAAAAAACACTATGTTCTACGTAAAGAGTTTAAAGTTGATCTGATTCTTCATGTGTTTTGAAAGAACAGAAAAGTGGATCTTAGACTCTCTTTCTCAGTTTATCAAAAACAATAATGTTCACACATATTTGGAAAGCAAGAAAAAAGAATACTTCAGTGTCTTCAAGAGTTTCTGCAAAGGAAGCGGCTCCACTGTGGCTCTTGCTGAACTGATCTGTAACAAACTGAAGGCCTCCATGACAGAGGCTGTGATTAACCACACGGCTATCGACATCGCTGGAGAGCTCAAATGTAACGTCCCAGCATTCAAAGAGAACCGCCTCAACCTGGAGAAACATGTGTTAAAGTCACTGGCTGAAAAGAGAGATTTTCAAAGGTATACATTAACTACATCACAGATCCCATGGTCATACACCGAGACTTTCATCATAGAAGAAGTAGAAACACTCTTACAAGAAACGTACAAGGGAAAAATGCAATAAGATTCTTCCAGAGGAATATCTCAGACATCCAAAGAAAGATACTTCACGCTCTTCATGAAGCATCAGAGAAAACCAAATCCCACAACGGAGACATCGCTGAGTGGCTTCAAGAGTTTACAAGATCCATAAGAGAAAAACTAACATTTGGAAACATTTCCTCTGAAAATTTTAGTGACGTAAAACGATTTTGATTTTCTGAAAAAAGAAAATAGAGACTGAAGTAGCTTCTGTCTCTGCAGATCTTCATCATTTTTCAGTGGACAAGTTAAAGGAGTCGAGACAGAAGCCAGAGCAGATCCTGATCGATCAGCTGTGTAACTGCTGCTGGGAACGATGTCCCTTCTGTGGTGCAGTTTGCACTAACACAGTCAAAGATCACAAAAGTGCTAAAGAAGGTGGGATTGATCATAGTGTGCCTTTTCATCGATCTCCTTCAGTCAATGGGTTTCACTTCAGGAAGAAGCTCAGGGAGATGTCGTTGGCGTTCTGCACAACTCTAGTGGCAGGAAATGGCTCTTTTTCATCCTAATTCCTCAAAACAATCAGTGAAGTTCAGATCGTACCGTTCTGCTGGACCTCCATATGACTCATGGAGCATCACCCCTGATCTGTTTAAGCTCTCATACTGGCAGTGGGTGGTCTGCACGTTTAAAGAGGAGCTGGAAAAGCATTATAATTTAAAATATGAAGGTCGTGGAGAAATCCCGCTGGAGTGGAAAAAGATCACTGTTGAAGAGGCAAATAAGAAGCCTGGAGGAAATGTACAAATAGACAAGAAACATCAACAGTTTGTGCTTTTGATCAGAAGTAATAATAAAGAGAATGTAACAAGTTCTTTATATGTTTAATATATATTTTTTATAAAACAGATGAAGTCAAAGTGAAGAAAACAATGAGAAGATCGCCACCTGTTGGATTATTACTGTTTTTTTTTGTGTTTTGTGAAAGATTTTCCCCATGACAGATCCTTTTTACTTAATCCTCTTGATTAAATACTAAAAGAAAACTGCATCATCATAACAGTTTCCAAATAGGAACCTTTGGGAAAGAAAAATATGCTCTGTTTTTTTATGTTATTTCTAATCTTATTGAAGGGAGGGGCATTTTAAACTAAATGTGTGTCTGCATCGACATAAATATAATAAAATACTGTAAAAAGTGGTGATAAATGATATTAGAAAATGTGTAATGAAATGTGATGTGACAATGACAATGATCTAATCCATTTAAACTATCAATTTAATAAAGGAAATACATTTTACACTGTTGTGGCATTTCTGTGGAAAAGTACCAAGAAATAAAGAGGTAAACAGAGTTTGTCGTTCTCAGCAGGTGGATCTTTATTTACTCGTGCACAGTAAATAAAACACTTTCCCTGACACGATCAGCTCTCCCTTCCTGACTCCAGAACAATGACAGTAAACATCCTTTTATAGACAGTCACATACATTGACACGTACGCACATTGTCACAATCAAATCAGCTTTAGTCAAAAATGAAAAACACCCCTCAAGGTTTTGACCCACGACTGGGCGGAGCTGAGATAATATTATATGATCCACAGACATGACATTATTTGCAACTTTGATAGAAAGAAATTGTTTCCATTACAGTCCCCTCTTCTGATAATTATTAAACCTGTTTTATTATAAAATCACATTAACCAAAAATCATCATCTTCAGTCAATTAATAATCTTCAAACCCAAAGAGATAGTAAATATTATATATATATATATATATATATATATATATATATATATATATATATATAAGTAAGTTTTAAATTAGCTGAAGCAGAAACCTTCAGAGAGAAACCTTTCAGAGGAGAAACCTTGAACCACAAATGTACTGAGTATCTCATCCTCACATTACGTTGCATAGATTTTGTTGGCAAAATTAGCATTTGATCAATAAGTTAATAGTATCCTAATTAATAGCGATAAACCTTAACAATAATAAGTAATGTAATATAAATGTATATGCGTAATAATAAAAATGTAATAATAATAATAATAAGTAAAAAGTAAGTAATAAGTAATATAATAAGTAGTAAGTAAAAAGTAATAATACAAAATAGTAATAACTAATAGTCAAAAGCAGTAATAAGTATTGCCCCCCTGTCCTTAGACCCTCCTTCTCGGCCAGGAAAACTACAAAACCTTTCTTTTAGGAAAAGGTAGAAACCTGGAGGAGTTCCACAGTGAAGGAGAGACCGGACCCCTCGGACGGACAGGAGGACATATAATCTAGGATTTTTAAAACATTATTATTATTTCCTCCTTTAATCAGTAAATTCTGTTGAAACAGTTAAACTACTTCATTCCCCCAATGATTGAATCATCTCGTCTGAATCACTCATGTGTTCATCTGGCCCTGTCGCCTGAACACACACATACTGAGCAGAACCATCTTACCAATGACTTTGATTTGAATAAACAGGAGCAGGAGAAACACAGGAGAACAGAGACGAACAGGGAGAACACGGAGAACACAGGAGAAACACAGAGACACAGGAGCACGGAGAAACACGGGAGACACAGGGAGAACACAGGAGAACACGGGAGAGAACACGGGATACAGAACACGGGGAGACACAGGAGAAACAGGAGAACACGGGAGAACACGGGAGAACACAGGAGAACACAGGAGAACACAGGGAAACAGGAGAACACGGGAGAACAGGGGAAACAGGAGAAACACAGGAGAACACGGGAGAACACAGGAGAACACAGGAGAAACAGGAGAACAGTAGAGCACGGGGAGAACACAGGAGAACACAGGAAGAAACGGGAGAAACAGGGGAACAACACAATCAAGATTACAACCACAATAATGCCAAAATGTATCAGCACGTCACTCCAGGAAGTAAGAAACCATCCCAACACTGAGGAAGAATGAGCAGCTGTGACAGGTTCTGACTCCATGAGGTCACGGAGTTCAGTCACATTTGAGTGCCTGCATCTCTTCTCTGTGACTCAATCGTGGCTTAGTGGCTCGTGTTGTGTTGATAAATGATGTGAATCCTGTAGCTAAGAATTTCCACACGCAACATCAGTGTACCCACACCTACACCTGGGAATAATGCCAATAAAAATTGTTTTTCCCTGTGGTCCAAATCTTATGGTCATCTGGCACTGTCAGACCCCCAAACAGAGTCATGAGATGGAAGATCCCGCTGAGCTCTGTGTGTGAGGTGTGGGGGTCCCAGATATTATGTATGAATGATCCGACGGGATAACAGCAGTGCAGCGGCCCACCCATCCAGCCGGAAGACATTTATACATGTAATATCCACAGAGAAACATGTAATCCTCTATTGGAATCGGTCCCTGAAATGTCTGGTACGTGTGTAGTAAAAGGGGCACACGCCTGACATGTATTCAAATGAATCCCCTCCCTCAGAGGGGTGCACGGGACATGTACTGCAGAACAATATATATCAGGGATTGGTCCTACATGCAGTGGTTTGAAGTTCAGATTCTGTTCCGGTGGACAACGGTGATATAATATTCTGTGTGAAACATGCAAATTTAGAGCCAGGTTGAATATGGTCCAAAGAGTGGTCCCAGTTCTAGATTCTCAGGAGGTCTAATGTTCATTTCAGGTCGCCTTGTAGTCTTGCGTAGTACAAGAGGAATCATCACTTTCCACACAGACCAAACTATTTTACTCAGGAGTTTAGGATTATCCAAAGAGATTAGAGTTTTAGGTAAAATGGTGGCTAAATCAGGTACAGGGAGGGGCAACACATAACAATCTTTCCGTTTATGGCTATCGGCTATATATTTAGCATATCGATACCAGTAATTTAGAGTATATAGACCGTGGAATGGTTATGAATAAGTGTAAGAGACCCAATCTGTGTGTTGTCATGACGCAATGTACGAGTGTTACGGTTGAACCTTTGTTCTCTGTTGTGATATATCAAGCTGGGCGGAGCAATGAACCACATGATTAACAAAGCCAGGAGCGACTGACAATCAACAAGGCATACATTACATTTTCTACAATTCAGTGACCTGATGTTGACCCTCCTGTTGATCAGGTTAGAGCTCTTGGGCTCCGGGGGGCTCTTCTCTTCCCGAAGAGCACATGGATGTGCTTTAGGAGCCATGAAGACAACGAAGATCGTGTTGTGTAGATGCGATTACCAAACGATGCAGAGCTTCAAACTGCGCTGGGTTTTGGCAGAGTGCCACGTGCTCGGACCACCCCGATCAGTGGGCTCTGGTGCGGGTCGAGCCTTATGACCTGCTCTGACCCCTGCTCTCACGCGATTGAGATCGTTGCAATTCAAAGGTCCCACGAACGTCCTCAGTGGTTGAGGTTGGAGTTGCAGCCGGCCCTTGTGTCTGACCCCTGGTGGACAGACAGCCGTGCTGTTGTTGTCGAGCTCCACAGGTGAGCTGAAGACCACTCGACAGTGTGATGCGTGAACCCAAGTACCGCGTTCGGCTACTTTCACTGCGGTGTCTGTGATGAGAAGAACTTGGAATGGCCCTAACCAGCGCTTGGACCTCCAGTGCTTACGTCTTGGCTCTCGGACCAGGACCAGTCTCCAGAAATGCACAGAAATAGAGGACAACAGTGCATCCAATTCTTTACAATAAGCTAACATTCGAATCATCACAAAGGGAAGAATCGGGTAGATCTCGTGGTGGGGGTGGGTCAGGTAGGTGGCTCAGGCCTATATTAGGTGGGCTCAGGCCTATATTGGTGGGCTCAGACCTGTATTAGGTGGGCGAGCAAACAGAATTTCAAATGGACTCATGTTCCATCTTGCCTGTACTCGCATACGCATGTACATGAGTGCGAGTGGAAGCGCCTTGACCCAGGAGAGTCCTGTTTGCTCACAGATCTTGAGTCAGTTTTGTTTTGATCGTCCCGTTACTCCTTTCGACGAGTCCTGATTATTCAGGAATGATAAGAGGTGTGGTTACGGTAGATCAATGCCCAGAAATGGACCCACCTCCTCCACCACCTTAGCTACAAAATGGCTGCCATTGTCACTAGACATGTTTTCAGGAATGCCCCAGCGTGGCACAATCTCTGTGATCAGAGCTTTGACCACTGCGTTGCTAGAAGCATGTTTGCCACAGTAACAGATGAACAAACCTCCAGCTCAGCTGCCGTTAGAACTCATTTCCACAGCCAAGTGTAATGAGTTTGCATTATTTTTTAATGACAAAGCTCAGGGCATTAAAAACTTTTGCTATCAATTGTACAATGCAAAAAAATAACCCTCAAGTCACCACCTACACACTTTTAGATGCTGACTCACTTTGCACCTGTAACTGACAAAAACTGTCCAGGAGCAAGGTTCATTTCACCAGCCTGAGTTCATCTACATGCTGCCTCCATGTGGGACCTCCAGAGATTTCTAAAGTCTGTGCTGAACAGCTTGTTAGCACCACTCACTCAAATAGTTGCAAACAATGTCGCTTCAATCTGGAACATTCCCAATTTTTTTTGAAAAACTGCGGTCATAAAGCCTCTCCTAAAGAAGAGCAGTCTTGATGCCGCAGTACTGAGTAATTACCGGCCCATCTCTAATCTGCCATTTTGGGGCAAAGTCCTTGAAAGGTTGTTTACCAACAGCTCACTGATTTCCTCTTAATAAACAACTCATTTTGATGTTTTTCAGGTTTTACGACCTTCACATCACAGCACTGAAGACTGCTCTTGTCAAGGTGACAAATGACATCCACCTGAACACTGAAACGCGGGCAAAGCCTCAGTCTTAATTCTGTTAGATCTGAGTGCTGCTTTTGACACTGTCGAAATCATGAGGACCCTCTTACAGAGACTAGAGGACTGGGTGGGCAATCACTGGCACTGCACAAAACTGGTTAAAGTCCTATCTGTGACAAGACAGGAAGAATTCTTTATATCGAAATTGGTAACTGAAGCAGAAAGATGAGAAGTTTTCTGTTCCAATAGAATCAAAGAGACAGCATGTGGAACCAACAGTGTGAGCTCAGCATGACCCACCAGATCACGTGATGCCAGGACCGCCTTTTCAGCTGCCGCGACCGCACGTAAACATCGTGGCATCCCGACTGCTACTGGGTCCAGTTTAGCAGAAAAGTAAACGACAGGTCGCAGGGAGCCCCCGCAGGGAGCCCCGCAGGGAGCCCCCGCAGGGAGCCCCGTGCGACTGAAGCTAAACAGAGCTCATGCAGCCGTTTCGTTCGTCTACAGTCTGTGTGAATGGTCCGGGTCGGGTCAGGTGACCCCAGAGTTGGGGGCTTCTGTAAGGCCATTTTCAACTCACAGAAAGCTGTCTCCGCCTCCTCTGTCCATGTCATTGTCATGAGTCCGAAGGCCTTTTCCATGATGAGAGCACTTAAAGGAGACTCCATTACAGAATCATTTGGAATGAATTGTCTACAATATGAACACATTCCCAAAAATGACATCAATTGTTTCTTAGTAATTAGTTTGGGAATATTCTGTTTTGCTGCAACGCGCTTTGTGGAAATGCCTTTACCATTTTTAGAAATCACATGACCCAAGAAAACGACTTCCTCCTTAACAAATTGCAATTTAGACAGGCTCGCTTTGTGGCCTTCTGCGTGCAAATGATTAAGTAAAGTCACTGTAACTTGGTACACTCGTCCTCAGTTGGAGAACATAAAAGTGACCCGAACCCTCATAAAAGACAACTGCTGTCAACAGAAAATCCTCCTTGACATTATTTGATGGAGCTGAATTGTCCCTGAGGTGGTGGGACGGGCCCCTGCACTGGCAGTGTTTAAATCTGGGCTAAAAACGGCTCTGTTGAGCTGTGCTTTTGAGTGAAAGCATTTTCCCCCTAATTGATTATTTTAAAAACTGTTTAAAGTCATTCTTTATGCTTGTATTGTCTTGTATTGTGATTTGAATGTGTTTTATGATTGTAAAGCTTTGAGTTCTTGTGTTCACGTGCTTATTTACAATGTTGGTCTGTGTCCACAATAACCAAAGTTTTATTACACACATATTACACACACACGTTTTATTTGTTACGCACTTTATATCTAAAAGCAAAAATATGAAAGTGCCACAAACATGCACTCAAAACATAAAGAAATAAAGATTAAACCACCAAACTCCGCTCACACACCCAAACCCACAAACTACTGTGAAGAGCAGGATGATTATTAAAGGAGACTATTACAAAGGACACAATGTAAAACATGCTAAAGTTCATTAGCAAGTACCAGGAACAAAAGCCTAACATCTTCATGAACACAAAACCAATGTGGCTTTAACGCTGCATCATGGCTCAGGTGTACGACCGAAATATCAACATGAAGACATTTACACCACATCTGATTTGAAACAAGGCCGAGCAGCAGCAGAGACAGGAGCAGAGCCGGAGTCAGGACCTGCGCCGCTCCTGAGGTGGGCGGGGCCAGTGCCGTGACTGGCGGTGCGTTCATGGAGGTGTGAGCTATGAAGGGCGGGCCGTTGCAGCGGCTCGTGTCGCAGCAGGACACGTGTACAAGTGTTGCTGGGCGACACATCCATAAAGACGGTCTGGAACAGAAAACAAACGCAGGTCGAACAGGTCCATGAAGAATATTTGCAATGAACACATGAATATACAGCATTTCTCTTTATGTAAAGACCCCACTTCAAATGTGATTCAAAGCTGACCCAGAATCAGCTCTGCTTTGTGTGGCACTGACTCGACAAACACACACGACCGGAGAGACACGCCTTCAAATCTGAAGTGGTGAAGTCGGCCTTTGTCTGGTTGTTGATTTGGCAAAAGTCTCAAGTGGTTAAGGCAAAGACTTTGACAGTCACAAACCAGCCAATCAGAGGTCGTGCTTCCCCTGACTTCCTGTAGAAAATCAGATTTGTAACGACACGTTGGAACGGCGGTAGGTCAATATTTGACTTGTTTCGACTGGTTTGCTTTGGCGTGGAACAGTTCGAGAGAGTGTTTGAGGAGCTAGCAAAGCACGTTAGCAAAGCACGTTAGCAAAGCACGTTAGCAAAAGCACGTTAGCAAATGCGTCTGACATGATTCCATAAAGAGAGGTTCAAACGCGGCGTCGAGGCTTGTGCACGCAAGGCAAAGACATGAGGCAAAACTGTTCCTGTGCACGCTCGCTTTAGCCACGCCCCTCACACACACTGATGACGAAAGGTCTTTTTGTGACTCGCTCAGATCGACCTCAGGATTAAAAAGTGTCATTCCTGAGGGTTTAGGTTTTATTTATCGGGACGTCAGGTTTGTTTGGTGACGTCGAGGTCCAAAACAACCTAATTTGTCTTAATAAACAAAGCACCAAAACAAGTCTCTTGAGTGAACCGGTTTGTGGGACCAGGACCCATCGAATCGTGGCCAAACCCGATTGGCCCGATGCTGCCCGAGCTTCAGTCCTAATATGTAGCACCTGTGTCTGGTGACGGGCTCGAGCTGTGGGTGTGTCAAACGACACCTAAACCGTGTGTCAGCAACAAGGAAGTCACATGACCGACGTTTCAGATTGTGCGAGCAAGAAAAGACATTTTGCAAATATAGTTGTTTTACAATCAACAAAAGTGATGGGCCTAAAATCTACACAAACCCTCATATTAAACAAACAGAGAAGAAAGACAAGGGAATCAGATGTGTTTTCTCCGGAGGAGGACGGACCGGCAGAGGAATGCTTCAGCGTAACCCTCGACCTTCGTCTACCTGCGCTTCCTAAGCATCCGTCTGTCCGCTCTCCTCTTTTATTAAGAATAATGGACGCCCTATTTACATGATCAGCTCCGCCCTAAAGGAGAGGGAACACATGGCGGAAGCTGTGCACACACAAGTCATCCATTGACTGCTGAACTTTTGGTTGACCTTAGATTCCCAGCAAATCATCTTGAGTGGTATTTCTTTGCTTTTCTTACAGGTCATCAGTTCAACAGTCCAACAGAGGCTGGATTATCTCAGCAGTTTACTTCTGCAACATAGTCTCACAAGCAGTTTACTAAGTACACAAAATCATACAATAATAAGGAATGTATAAAAGAAAGATAAAATCTTTACAATTATTCCAACATTTCCCTCCTGTTTATCGTATCTTTCATGCATCACCTTTCAACCTCTCCACGGTGAGTTTTTCAGTTGCAGGATCAATTTTTTCTTACACTTTTTCTTACACACGATTTCTTGGAACATTTTAGGACGTGCACCTTCAGGATTCTCCTCATCACTACCAGCCAATAAATGCATCTGCACCGCCTTCTCATCAGGTGGTGAGATCGCAGTGGAAATTATTCTTTCTGAAAGAGCTCTTATACACGGAATACAACAACATCCACACAATGTTAAAATAACTACAAACACAGCAATTGACACCAGAACCGATGAGACTATCGCTCTGTATTTGCAAAACACGCTCAGCCAGTTGCTCCAGAGAGTAGTATCTACTCCTGACTGCTCTTTCATGTGCCTCTTGATAGACCTCAGACCCTCATGGCCCTGGTCAGGCGTCCGTCTGTGGCAGTATTGTTTGGAATGAACGTGTAGCATTGATCCCCAAAGCGCTGAAAAGACTCCGCCCCTTTCCACAAGGATCATGTCTACAGCCAATCTGTTCTGAAATGACATCATAGATGATGCTGCGAGTTGCTTATGACCCGCTTCAAAACCGTGCTGTGTGTAATTTCCACGTTTTTGAACATTGTAGTGGATGTAGTTGATTCTATCAATATTTTTTTTTGGTGTTATCCATAAAAAAATACTCAAATTTCTCCCGTTTCCTGTCCTCAGGTCTAACTCTGAGGTGCTGATATTACTTCATCAGCTGTAAGAGGTAATACTAACGTGGGTAAAAGTAATGACACTAAAGCATTCCTTGGTAAACGGTCATACAGTTCATTTTCTCCACACCACGACCATATGTCACTGCGTGACACAGGTTTAAAACTTGATTCTGTAGTTACAAATCCCTGACATTGTAATACATGTAAAATTTCCCCGAGCTACATTTTTACTGAAAATTTGCCTTTTTCTTTTCCTCTGTAGCTAATGAGTGGATCTTATCCCAGTAGGAACACTTTGGTGATGGGTTTGTTTTTCCCATTAAATTTAGAAGACAGGTGGAGGTTACTGAGGCAGGGACTACACGAAGTATCGACCCGCTCCCGGCCCCGCCCCCGGCCCCGCCCCCGGCCCCAAGCAGACCACACAGTCTCTTTTAGTTGCTTCAGCAGCTTGTTCCGCCATAAGAAGCCAATTCTTCTTTTGTCCAGATATTCCAGATATTGTTGAAAACCAATTATCAACTGTGAAGTTTGATGTTACCAATCTCTTCCCACCTGCAGTTACTGTTCTGGGTGGCATCTCTGGTTTGGTTCTGTTACCATAGCATCATGCTACATGAAATTGAGGATTTCTTCCACTGGAATAAGATTGCTCATAGCTCACATAGCTAAACATAATGTCTCCTGGCTGCATAAGTCAGTATCAGTCCAGTCATAGTTTTATGTATATTAACTTTCTTTCGCTCTTTCACAGCATTATATACAAACTAGACCATTCATAATCTGTCTCTTATTCAAAATCTCCCCATTCACTGCTCCTGTTGTTGCATACCACGCAGCATCCACATTTAAGTTCAATCTGCAGTTTCTCTCTTAATTCTTAGTTTTTATCATGCTTGAAATTTGCACTTGTGGTCTTGATGACAAACTGCATGCTTGATTTTGGCTCCTGTGGTGGTCTGGTTCAGTAGTGTTCACAAGTTGTTTCCGTAGACCAGGAACATACCACAGTATTAACAGAATCACAACACGTGTCAGTAAAAACAAAAATTTACAAATAGCTGTTGGGAGCCACTCTGGCTCTCTTCTAAGGCGGTGCATCGTTTATGATCTTTTACAGTGCGTTAAATGTATCCAGGAACTTCTCTCAGCAATTTTTAACAGAAACAGTTTTCTTATATAGTCTGCTAGTGTGCATTCTTCATCTGCTTCCCATGGTTCTTTAATCTGAAGTAGTTTATATGGCCTTCCATACAGAGTTAACCCCTGAACACTTACAGTATTTAAGTATAGCTTTACTAACTTTAAACATTGTGTCCATGGTCTCCCCGTTTCTTCCATGCATTTCTTTAGTCTGTTTTTAATTGTTCTGTTTGTCCTTCCCACGAGCCCTGCACTCTGAGGATGAGGAGCACAGTGGTTCTTTAAATTTATACAGAATAATTGTCCCACTCTGTTAATTACGTCATTTACAAAATCTGATCTATTACTTTCAGTATCCCGTATCCAGGAATAATTTCTTTCTACAGTGCTTTTGCCACCGTCAGAGCATCAGGATTCTTGGCAGGAAATATTTCTGTCCATTTAGAGAATGCATCTATCATCACTAATCAGTAATGTTTTCCTTCACTCTAGTTTAATTGTATACAGTCCTTGTATATTTCTTGAAATGAATATTTAATCTCTGGAATTTTCCCTCTCTTAAGCCTAAATTACCCTGTGAGTTGTATTTAGCAAAGATAATACATGCTCTACAAAGTTTGTTTTAGTAATTATTAAATCCATAGATAGTATATATTTGGTATATATACTTAGTTTACTTGAATTACCATCCCTCCTGTTGAGACATGTGTCATACCATGGCTCAATATTGCTGCATATTCAAATACATTTTTAGGTAGGATAGGTTTATTAAGGGGGCATACATAGATGTCATCTTTCAGTGTTGCCCCTTTTCTTTTCCATATTTCCTGTTCTTGTTTTAAGCTTCGCTTCTGCATGTCTTTCAGTACACTTATGTCTAAGTCTTGATCTGTAGAAATGTATTAGCTTACATGCTGATTCTTTAGCCATCTTGTCTGCAAATGCATTTCCTTTTGACACAGGATCTTTACCTGATATATGCACTAAGCATTTGCATACTGCTCATTTGCATACTGCTGTGCTGCTTCCAGTAACTCAGTGAGTAGCTTTGCATGTGTCACGGGTTTGCCTGTTGAAGTTATCATGCCTCTATTTTTCCAATGTTGTGCAAAACACATGCACTGTCGAGAATGCATATTGACTATCTATATAGATAGTCACAATTTTGTTTTCCATCAATTTACAGGCTTCTGTTAATGCCACTAATTCTGCTGCTTGTGCAGAATAGGTTGAAGAGAGTGCTTTCGCTTGCAAAACTTTTTCACTGGTCACTATGGCATATCCAGTCTGCGTCTGTCCATTAAGTGTTTTACTAGATGAACCTTCTACAAATAGAATCAGTCCATCAGTAAAGGGTAAATCACTTAGGTCAGGTCTGCATTTAATCAGCTGTTCAGCAAGTTCTCTGCAATTATGTGGTTCTCCATCGTCCTCTCCCTAGTCAGTCCAAACTTTCCTATTTTAATTTTACCCCCTCTTTCTTGGATACTTAACTCAAATCTTGTATTTATTATGACCAGCGAGGACGAGAGCAAAAAAAACCTACTAAACATTCAAAACATTTATGCTTTGTCTGCTTTCACTTTTCCAAGTAGGCAAAAGTTCTCACGTGGCCCCAATCAAGCGATTAGGAGACCACCTTTTGCTCTCCTCGGTCACCCCCCCTGATGACCTGAATAACCTCCACTCTCATTCATTCATGAGTAACATTACATTTAGATACAAATTTATTCCCAAATATTAGATTGTTTTCCAATTGAATGAATCCCCAATTCTTTACTATGCACAAACTAAACATCAAAACATAATTATCACATCAATAATTTCAATTTACTCCTTGTAAACCTCTATTCCCTATATTATATAGGATATTCGTGTGTGCTTCTCTTTTTCTTTCATATGCAGTCTTCACGTGTGCTTGTTGTGACTCCAATGTAATGGTGTGACACCCAGGCTCTCATGGGTTGTATTTTTTGCCTGTCACATGTCACATGGTACATCTTGGAGTCCACTATGCGTTCTGAAAACTTTTAGCAATTCTTTATCTATATTCTTCAAATGGTTCGTCATCTCGTTGTTCTTTTCTGTTAATTTCAGAATAGTTAGCTCTCCTTTCAAATTTAGTTCGAATTCTAACACACAATTAATTAAATCGTCTGGTCATTTCTGGTGAGTCATGTCGTAATGTCCCATTTACATCTCTCGGGTCCCAGTCACCTTTCACTGATGCCCACTGGTGTCCCAGAGATTTTCTGACCACTCTCTCGACTTCTAATCCATTAAATTTTTTGACGCCCTTCGCTGTCCCATTTGCTCATCGTATTCAGTGACATCTTCGTTTGCTGGTGTTTTTCCTTTAATTGCCAAGTCAATGTCTGCGTCAGTCCAAGGTCTGTTGCTAAAATGGTCTTTTGGTGTAATTCTCCCCCTTCTTGGTTTGGGTTAATTGATTGTCCCGTCCTCGGGTTGGCTACTTGAATCATTGGATACGCCCCATTGCCCTCTGGGTCACAGTCTTGCTTGAAGGAATTCAATATGCCTAATATGCCCTTCTAGTAACTGGTGACGCAAAGTCTGTTAACCATGAACCACTTATTGTTTCCAGTTCTGCTTCTGGTGCGCTCGGTCTGGAACTTGTTTTCCCTTCAGTCACTAGTTCAATTATCTTACCATTAGATTCAGCTACTGGAACACTTCCCATCTATTTGGAGTATTCTAGTCTTTTCCCGTAATTTTTCGTCTTAGATTAGTCATCGGTCCAGTTAAAGTCTTCTCAGTCTCTGGTAACGTCTCTCAGATCTGTCAAGTCCAGTGTAGGATGGGGGTTCTCCATTTCAGCCCCTCCCACTGGTCCTCTCACTTCGTCTCGGTCAACTACAAACTGTCTTTGTCTGTTCTGTCGTGGTTCGAATCTTTCTCTTCCATTTTTATTTAATCTATAATAAAACTGACAAACAGGCCTGTAACAACACTGGAGGAGATTACCTCCTTCTCCTTGTCCACACACTTCACGTCCCAACTTTTCCGTGCACTTTCTCTTGCTCCCTCTTTCTCACACACATAGGAGGAGCCTATGTTTTCCTCAGTCACCTCTGACTCTCGTAGTCAACACAACTGCCAAAGCTCCAAAAACAAATCAAAAAATCAAAAAACAAATCCCAAAATCAAAACCCCATGGGCTTTGGAGGTCCAGCCTCAGGATCCCAAAACCCACTTAAAAACAAAAACAAAATGCTAGCGATACTTAAGTAACTCAAAACAAATATTGCAATTTCTTCACAATGGATCCATAATGCATGCTTTAATTTCAACTTTAACTTTTACTGTAACGTTACAACTAAACACAAATAAACCCATTTATCTAATTCATAGTATACTTCACGGTACATTTTTCTTACATTTTTTTCCTTTAGTTCTTTAATTTAATTTAATTTTAATTCTCCTGTGAAGTTAGATCTTTTTATCCATCGTTCGAGGTGTTTGGCGTACACTGCTTTCCAATCTTGTACTGGTAATTTTTGTATCAAACCTTCCTTACTACTTTTTTGCCCCATTTTGTAGACTCTGGTCCAGTCCTTTCACTCCTGGGGAGGTCTCTATGGACTGGGATGTTGTTTCTTAGGTCAGTTATAGTGATAAAGATTATTGTGGTATTTCACACTTCGGTCTTGTTCCAGGCGGAGAAATGAAGCCTGCGTAAATTCAGCCTGGAAGACCTAACTCGTCCACTGCTACAACAGGGCTCACCTGCTCACCAGCCTAAATCAACGTACTCAAGCGGCGACTCCCCTCGGCTCGGCGCACCTCCTCTGCTCCCAATCAGAGCACAGCCTGCCCCATTTAAACCCCCGTGCAGTTCAGCTCGGCGCTTCAGACCGAACTGCAAACCCACCACCTCCCTTCTCCTCCCCTGTATCCTTTACTTCATTCTATTCATCCTCTCTACCTTCTCCCCCACATCTACCACCACCAGTCTCCAGGCCCTGGGGGAGACATCTAAGTCATTCTATTATGGAGCGCCCATAATCGCAATGTCTTCCGCCGGGGTCTGAGCGCCAAATAACAACGTAATAAAACTTGCTAAACTGTCCTTCCCGTGTTTGTCTGAGTCTCTCCAGGGTGAAATCTTACTTATTGTATCCACAACAACTCACTACATTTCCAACCCGTTTTTTCATGGAGACACAAACCTAGTGGTCTTATCTCCCACACATTCGTCCTTTCACACACCTATTTATTCAATCTAATAAACCTTATTTTGTTTATCAGAATTTAACACGAGTTTCTATATTTATTTATTTATTTATTTCTTCACAGAATCTAACCTTAGGGTGGAGACTGCCCTCCATTTCTATTATTTTCATTTGTTTTTTGCAGATTTTAACCCTAAGGAGGAGGCTGTCCTCCTATGATCTTACCTAATCAGAGTCTAGAATAATTAGGGTTTTTTTTTACGCTCTGTAACCCTCAGTCACACGCTTTTTAAACCCGCTGTAACCCTCAGTCACACGCTTTTTAAACCCGCTGTAACCCTCAGTCACACGCTTTTTAAACCAGCTGTAACCCTCAGTCACACGCTTTTTAAATCCGCTGTAACCCTCAGTCACACGCTTTTTAAACCAGCTGTAACCCTCAGTCACACGCTTTTTAAACCCGCTGTAACGCTGTAACCCTCAGTCACACGCTTTTTAAACCAGCTGTAACCCTCAGTCACACGCTTTTTAAACCAGCTGTAACCCTCAGTCACATGCTTTTTAAACCCGCTGTAACCCTCAGTCACATGCTTTTTAAACCCGCTGTAACCCTCAGTCACATGCTTTTTTTAAAATGAAAATCACTCACTCCTGTTGTCTTTCTCCCTCGGAATTCCTTCAGCCGTCAGACTCCGTCCAGAACTCGGAGAATCAGCCTTTAACAGGTCTCGTTTGCTGTGGCCACAGACTTTTCCTCGGTTTCTGAAATTCTACCGGAGTCGTCAGGTGTCTTGGAATCCGGCTCGAAGGACCAAAAGTGATGGGCCTAAAATCTACACAAACCCTCATATTAAACAAACAGAGAAGAAAGACAAGGGAATCAGATGTGTTTCTCCGGAGGAGGATGGACAGGCAGAGGAATATTTCAGCGTAACCCACGACCTTCGTCTACCTGCGCTTCCAAAGCATCCGTCTGTCCGCTCTCCTCTTTTATTAAGAATAAGGGACACCCTATTTACATGATCAGCTCCGCCCTAAAGGAGAGGGAAACAATGGCGGAAGCTGTGCACACACAAGTCATCCATTGACTGTTGAACTTCGGTTGACCTTAGATTCCCAGCAAATCATCTTGAGTGGTATTTCCTTGCTTTTCTTACAGGTCATCAGTTCAACAGTCCAACAGAGGCTGGATTATCTCAGCAGTTTACTTCTGCAACATAGTCTCACAAGCAGTTTACTAAGTACACAAAATCATACAATAATAAGGAATGTATAAAAGAAAGATAAAATCTTTACAATTATTCCACATTCAAATTTCCAGTAGATGGCAGTATTTTGAGGCTTCATTTTGTGGTTCTGGTTCACGAGGCTTCTCTATACCCCGATCGCCCCGAGCACCCCGAGTACCCCGATCGCCCCGAGCACCCCCGAGTACCCGAGCGCCCCGAGCACCCCACACTCACCAGAGGAGTTGGCGCAGGTCTCCAGGGCGTTGCAGGTCACATTTGGAGTGCATTCTTCAGTGTAGGGTCTACAGCCGTAGCACTGCAGAGAGCCAACAGGGGGCGCCGGGACTAACAAACCAAATTGAAGTCAGAAAGAGCCAGAGCCTCAAAACAACGAGACAAACGAGACAAAAAGGTGAATTCATTTAGTTTGACATTTATATTTCATTTGTTAATCATTTCAAAATGTTGAGATCTTTTGTCTTTGCCTCAGAAGAGTGGAACTGGACGTTCTCCCCAGGAACAGAGTGACACGCCCTGCTTTCTGGTGCACTTCACATGTGTTATCAATAAGACCAAAGTCTTTTATTTTCTCTTGGACTGTCATGCAGCGATTTGTGTCTGGGAGACCTTAGAGTTTCTGGGAGACCTCAGAGTTTCTGGGAGACCTCAGAGTTTCTGGGAGACCTCAGAGTTTCTGAGACCTCAGAGTTTCTGGGAGACCTCAGAGTTTCTGAGAGACCTCAGAGTTTCTGGGAGACAGAGTTTCTGAGACACGAGTTTCCTGGGAGACCTCAGACTGTCTGGGAGACCTCAGAGTTTCTGGGAGGTCTTAGAGTTCTGGGAGACCTTTAGAGTTTCTGGGAGACCTCAGGGTTTCGGGAGACCTTAGAGGTTTCTGGGAGACTCAGAGTTTTCTGAAGAGCCTCAGAGTGTTCTGGTGAGATCCTTAGAGTTTCTGGAGACCTCAGAGTTTCTGGAGACCTCAGAGTTTCTGGGAGGACCTTAGAGTTTCTTCTGGAGACCTCAGGTTTCTGGGAGAACCTTGGAGTTTCTGGGAGACCTCAGAGTTTCTGGAGATCTTAGAGTTTCTGGGAGACCTCAGAGTTTCTGGGAGACCTTAGAGTTTCTGGGAGACCTCAGAGTTTCTGGAAGATCTTTAGAGTTTCTGGGAGACCTTAGAGTTTCTGGGACCTCAGAGTTTCTGGAAGACCTCAGAGTTTCTGGGAGACCTTAGAGTTTCTGGGAGACTTCAGAGTTTCTGGGAGATCTCTTAGAGTTTCTGGGAGACCTTAGAGTTTCTGGGAGACCTCAGTTTCTGCCTCATACACTGCAAAGAGCTGACAAATGAAAACAGAAATGAATAACCTCGTCCTTTCAATGGGGCCCTCGAGACCCCTGCGTTAGAGCCAAAGACCAACCCACTGGACAGGTTTCGAGTGTTGCGGTTTCTCAGGAAAGACTCATGTCCAGAGTTAGAAGACACAGAGTAAGACCCTGCAGCTGTACAGAGCGAGGACCTTTACGGGGGAAGTCTCACCTGTCATTGGAACTGCCATCACTGTAGGAATGTGAACGCACAGCAAAAGGTCAGAGCTAAACCCGCCAACCACAGGAGGAACCAATCGGAAAGAGGTACAGACATGCAGTGACCAATCAGACGACAGTACTGTACCTACAGTGGCCTCACACGAGGGCGAGTTTGGAGCAGGTCACTGAGCGCTCAGAAGAACAAGACGAGTCTGAGCACGACTTACACCGTAACCCCAGATCTGAGCGAGACACAGGTTAGACCAGAACCGGGACTGGACCGGGACTGGACCGGGACTGGACAGGGATTAGACAGGGAATGGAACCGGGATTGGACCGGGCCTGGACCGGGAATGGACAGGGATTGGACAGGGAATGGACCTGGACTGAACCGAGACTGAACCGGGATTGGACCGGGACTGAACCGGGATTGGATCGGGACTGGACCGGGATTGGACCAGAACTGAACCAGGACTGGACCTGGACTGAACCGGGACTGAACCGGGATTGGACCGGGATTGGACCGGGACTGAACCGGGATTGGACCTGGACTGAACCGGGACTGAACCGGGACTGGACCAGGACTGAACCGGGACTGAACCGGGATTGGACCGGGACTAGGCAATGAATACTCATTTGCCTTCAGGACAAGAACCTGTCTCTAACACTGGATCTGAAGCTTGTGCATTTCAAGGACAGAAGTTAAGGACAGTCAGAGTGTGAAATGAGTTTGTGTTTCTTGTTCCCATGGAAACCTGCAGCTATGAAACCCCTTTCGGCCATTGTCACACTGACACACGGATGAGAGACCCCCAAAGGCCTGAAGCCCCCCAACACCTGAGCTGAAAAAGAGCCAAGAGCCATTTATTTAGATGTTTCAGTGAACGTCCAGTGCAAAGTCAGAGCTTCAGCTGAAAGGCACCAGCCTACGCACTGTAAACACGGCAGTAACTGAACAGCTGAAAGGCACCAGCCTACGCACTGTAAACACGCCAGTAACTGAACAGCTGAAAGGCACCAGCCTACGCACTGTAAACACGCCAGTAACTGAACAGCTGAAAGGCACCAGCCTACGCACTGTAAACACGCAAGTAACTGAACAGCTAAAGGGCACCAGCCTACACACTGTAAAAACGCGAGTAACTGATCAGCTGAAAGGCACAAGCCTACGCACTGTAAACACGCCAGTAACTGAAAAGCTAAAGGGCACCAGCCTACGCACTGTAAACACGCCAGTAACTGAACAGCTGAAAGGCACCAGTCTATGCACTGTAAAACACACCATTAACTGAACAGCTGAAAAGCATCAGCCTACCTACTGTAAACACGCCAGTAACTGAACAGCTGAAAGGCACCAGCCTACGCACTGTTAACACGCCAGTAACTGAACAGCTAAAGGGCACCAGCCTACGCACTGTAAACACGCCAGTAACTGAACAGCTGAAAGGCACCAGCCTACGCACTGTAAACACGGCAGTAACTGAACAGCTAAAGGGCACCAGCCCTACGCACTGTAAACACGCCAGTAACTGATCAGCTGAAAGGGCACAAGCCTACGCACTGTAAAAACGCCAGTAACTGAACCGTTGAAAAGGCACAAGCCTACGTTCTGTAACACGCCAGTGACTGAACAGCTGAAAGGCACCAGCCTAACGCACTGGTAAACCACACCATTAACTGAACAGCTGAAAGCCATCAGCCTACGCGCTGTAAACACACCATTAACTGAACAGCTGAAAGGCATCAGCCTACGCACTGTAAACACGCCAGTAAACTGAACAGCTGAAAGAGCACCAGCCTACGCACTGTAAACACACCAGTGACTGAACAGCTGAAGGGCACCAAGCCTATCGCACTGTAAACACGCCAGTAACTGAACAGCTGAAAGGCACCAGACTACGCACTGTAAACACGCGATTAACTGAACAGCTGAAAAGGCATCAGCCTACGCACTGTAAAACACGGCAGTAACTGAACAGCTGAAAGGCATCAGCCCACACACTGTAGACACCCAGTAACTGAACAGCTGAAGGGCACCAGCCCAACACTGTAGACACACCATTAACTGAACAGCTGAAAGGTAAAGTGAGGTCAATTACAGGCACTGACCGGGCTGAAAGCAGCGCTCCCCACGATCACAGCTCATATTGGCTGAGCATTCAAACGTGCTGGATTACACGTGTAGCACTGCAGAGAAACCAGCAGAGGGCGCTGGGACTGAAAAGAAACAAACATATTAAATAAATGTTCTGGTCTCTGAATGGTGAAGGTCTTGGTGCATACTGGAGGTGCTTGCCAGTGTTGCAGTTGTTGGTGTCGCAAAAAGGTTCTGTTCTGGATGTAAGAGTACGGCCCAAACTTCAGGGAGAAGACTCCGGACCAGCACTGGGCCGACTCGGTGCTGACTCGGTGCTGACTCGGTCTGTCCAACTGGAGCTTGTAGTTTAGAAACCTGTGAGAGGCTGAAGAGAAAGCAGGTGACAGAAGCACCAGTGGTGAGCGCTCTCCTCACAGTGAGAAGGTTCTGAGTTTGACCCCTGGGTCTTTCTGTGGACGTTACGTTTTGTCCCATTAAACTGGTGTCAAATCCTCTAGCTAATGTCCAGACCGAGACAAGGCCAAGCTCCACTCTGGTCCCTGAGCCCTGCACTGAGGGCCCCTCGGGTCACATGTTTCTTGAGAGTTCTGAGGCTGATTCTTACACCTGAAGGAGAACTTCACGGAACACTCACCATGAGAAGATTCAGAGAAACAACTGGCTCGTGTTTGGAGGAGCAGATCTGAGAAGAATGAGAAGAACCAACACTGAAGACCGCTGCAAGAGACAGAGCAGGTTCAAGCAGGACTACACCAGGTTCTACACCTGGACTGAACCAGGTCTAAACCAGGTCTAAACCAGGTCTAAACCAGGACTAAACCAGTACTAAACAGATCAAACACCTCTAAACCAGTACTAAACCAGGACTAAACCACGTCTAAACAGCAGAACTAAACCAGGACTAAACCAGGTCTAAACCAGGAATAAACCAAGTCTAAACCAGGACAAAAAAGCAAGACTAAACAGGTCTAGAACCAAGACAAAAAGCAGGACTAAACCAGGTCTAAATCCAGGACTAAACCAGGTCTAAACCGGGACTAAACCAGGTCTAAACCAGGACTAAACCAGGCCTAAACCAGGCCTAAACCAGGAACTAAACCAGGACTAAACCAGGTCTTAAACCAAGTCTAAACCAGGACTAAACCAGGACTAAACGCAGGACTAAACCAGAAAACCAGAAAACCAGGATATAAACCAGGACTAAACCAGGACTAAACCAGGACTGAAACCAGGTAAAACAGGTCAAAACCAGGTCTAAACCAGGTCTAAACCAGGACTAAACCAGGTCAAAACCAGGTCTAAACCAGGTTTAAACCACGGACTAAACCAAGGATAACCAAACCAGGATTAAACCAGGTCTAAACCAGGTAAACCTAAACCACGTCTAAACCAGGACTAAACCAGGACTAAACCAGGACTAAACCAGATATAAACCAGGACTAAACCAGGATACTAAACCAGGACTAACAGGACTAACGAGACTAAACCAAGCTAGCACCAGGATTAAACCAGGTCGAAACCAGGTCTAAACCAAGTCAAAACCAGGATTAAACACCAGGTCGAAACCAGGTCTAAACCAAGTCTAAACCAGGACTAAACCAGGACTAAACCAGGTCAAAACCAGGTCTAAAACCAGGTTTAAACCAGGACCTAAACCAGGACTAAACCAGGATTAAACCAGGTTAAACCAGGTCTAAACCAAGTCTAAACAAGGACTATACCAGACTAAACCAGGTCTAAACCAGGTCTAAAAGGACTAAACCAGGACTATAAACCAGGTCTAAACCAGGTCTAAAACCAGGTCTAAACCAGGACTAAACCAGGTAAACCAGGACTAAACCAGGTAACCACTAAACCAGGACTAAACCAGGTCAAAACCAGGTCTAAACCAAGGTCTAAACCAGGTCTAAACCAGGACTAACACCAAGGATTAAACCAGTCTAAACCAGGTTCACATCAAACCAGTTCTAAACCCCGGATAAACCAGGCTCAAAACCAGTCAAACCAAAGTCTAAAGCAGGCCTAAACCAGATAACAGGACTAAAACCAAGAATCAGTCTAAACCAGGACTTAAAGGCCAGACCGGTCAAGTCTAAAACAGGATAACGGTAAAGGTCAACCAGGACTCAGTCAAAACTAGGTCAACCAGGTCTAAACAGACTAAACCTGGACTAAACCAGGTTCTAAACCTGGACTAAACAAACGGTCAAAACTAGGTCTAAACCAGGTCTAAAACCAGGACTAAACCTGGACTAAACCCAGGAATTAAAACCAGGCTCCTAAACCAGGTCTAAACCAAGTCTAAACAAGGACTAAACCAGGGCTAAAACCAGGTCTAAACCAGGTCTAAACCAGGACTAAACCAGGACTGAACCAGGTCAAAACCAGGTCTAAACCAGGAAACCAGGACTAAACCAGGTCAAAACCAGGTCTAAACCAGGACTAAACCAGGACTAAACCAGGTCAAAACCAGGTCTAAACCAGGACTAAACCCGGACTAAACCAGGTCTAAAACCAGGTCTAAACCAGGACTAAACCCGGACACAGCAGATTATCAGATGTTTGCTCTCATATTTTGTCTGATTCTTCTGTGACTTCAACATTGTGACAGACGTTCTTCATGTTTCATCCTTAAATCTAAAGTTTTGGTTCAGAACATTAGTTTGAAGTCCATACGAAAGGTTCGACTTCAGCATTCTATCGAAGATTTGATGAAATATTTAGCCTCTTTTTTCTCGAGCTAATTCTGTTACCCAGCAACCATATTATAGACAAGGCCCAAATCCATATGAATGACACAGTAGTTATAATTAATAATAGAAATAATATGACTGGATTTATTTTGTAAAATGAATGTTTAAACTGTGTCATTTGTGAGGAAACAGCCGAGACTCAGAGCGAGATCTTCAGTGAAAACGACACCACATTAAACATTTGAACGGTAAAGTATTTTCATGTCCTTTAGCCCGTATTTACCTGCGCGTAACCGCGACGTAACCGCGACGCAACCCGACGTAACCGCGACGTAACCGCGACGTAACCGCGACGTAACTGCGACGTAACCGCCATGTAACCACTGCGTAACCGCCTCGTAACCGCGACGTAACGACAGCGTAACCGCGACGTAACGACGGCGCAACCGCGATGTAATTGCGACGTAACCGCCACGTAACCGCCGCGTAACCACGATGTAACCACTGCGTAACCGCCACGTAACCGCCGCGTAACCGCCGCGTAACCGCGACGTAACCGCCACGTAACCGCCACGTAACCGCCACGTAACCACCACGTAACCGCCACGTAACCGCCACGTAACCGCCACGTAACCGCCACGTAACCGCCACGTAACCACGATGTAACCGCCACGTAACCACGATGTAACCACCGCGTAACCGCCACGTAACCGCCACATAACCGCGACGTAACCGGCAAGTAACCGTCATGTAACCGCCACGTAACCGCCACGTAACCACGATGTAACGACAGTGTAACCGCGACGTAACGACGGCGCAACCGCGATGTAATCGCGACGTAACGACGGCGTAACCGCGACGTAACTGCCGCGTAACCGCCGCGTAACCACCACGTAACCGCCACGTAACCACGATGTAACCGCCACGTAACCGCGACTTAACCAAAGTCTGCTTTCTTTCACATGATGTGTGCGAGGACAAACTGTGTGTGCGATAACGTGGGAACCACCTCATCCCCACATAAACGTATGTGGAACATCACGTACGTCACGCTTGTACTCACGCTTTACGAATGAGGCCCCTGCTTTATGGTTCATATAAAGTGATGATGATGGTAAAAATGGTCACGTTTATAAAGCGCGTTTCCACCTTCGAGGCCCACAAAGTGCTTCAAAAACAGTGAAGCTCTGAGATCATGGCAACATCAAATTCTGGCACGTGAACACAAATTGTTCACTCTTAACTTTTTTCTTGATTTTTTGTAAGTTCACAATCTCCAATCACAGAGCAGCATCGTGGTTCGAGCACAGGTAAAAAAAAACAGACCAGAACAAACATGGCGGCGCCGACGGCCGGACTTGGGCCTATTTTAGGAGAAATAAAGACAACGGACTGTGCTTTTCTGAACTCTGGATTTAACAAGCTTTAGATTGTTCTGCTTCTTCTGCTGTTGTGGCGCTTTCGACCAATCAGCGTGAAGTGTTTTTCTAACATCCCGGCGGCTTTTGGAGAAAGACTTCCCAGACGGATTCATGTGAAGATCTCGATTCAGTGACATGGTTAATTCAAACCAAAGCAAACAATTCAGTAAAAAAGGTACAGGTGGAATGGTTATAAAAGGCTTATAAATGTGTTTATTATTTTGAGTCCCCAGAAATGAGACTTATATAACCACTTTTGCACAAGGCACTATTCTGCGTAATAGAAGTATTTAGGGAAGTATAATATCAGTCTAAATGAAGTTAACACATCTACAGTCCTGTTTTACTACAACTGATAATGCAGCAGTGTAATCATAAAGAAATGCAGTAGGCTTTTCAGTAGGCTGGGCATTACTTTGTGCATTACTTTGTGCATTACTTTGTGCATTACTTTGTGCATTACTTTGTGCATTACTTTGTGCATTACTTTGTGCATTACTTTGTGCATTACTTTGTGCATTACTTTGTGCATTACTTCGTGCATTACTTTGTGCATTACTTTGTGCATTACTTGTGCATTACTTTGTGCATTACTTTGTGCGCTGGTTGGTGTATTCCATGGTTCAGAAAGAGTTTATTGCCATTGTCAATGAACAAAATTCAAAAACGTAGGAACTTGTCTCGGCCTTAAGGTGCAACATAAAACACTGAGTAATAATAAAACAACATATATTCAATCAAAAAAGGGCATGCATTAGGAAACAATTTAAAATTACTATACAATAAAAATAAAAAATAGGCATTTCTATGTACACAAGTTTACAAGGTTACGTGGCAGACCTACTTGGCATGGCTCACGTGTGCTTTGTCCGCCAAAAGAATGTGAAACCTGTTTGTGGTTTGTACGTCAGAATCACAAATCAGAAAAGCGTTTACTGCATTGTCAAAGAAACAGTCTCAAACCAGGGACTTTCTTTGAAGTTAAGGTTCAACCATGAAGAATGAAAAGAGCAACATTTGTCTCATAAGGCATGCTAAGATTAAAAATGTACTGATACAATTAAAATAGACTTAGTCTGAGAATATACATTTACATTTACAACAGTAGTGCAGCAAGTGAACCCTGCAATGAAAGGGTTAGTGGTTTACATAATAGTTAAAGTGACAGGACCAAAGACCAAAGACCAAAAGGACAAATAAAGAGTAGAATCCAGAGCTGCTCATGGCAGATAAACTCTCTGGGAGGATTTGAACAATTTTATCATTTCATTTCAATTCACCCAAAATCACTACAGCAGTTTCCTCAAAGGGCGACAGTGAAATAGAGAAGCAGAATAAAGAACGTTCACATTAGCAAATGGATGACTGTCCCAGAGCGCCCCCTGTCCTTAGACCCTCCTTCTGCAGGAAAAACCACAAAACCCTTTTGGAGAAAGTAGAAAACTTTCCTCCTCCCACAGACTGGACCAGGCCTGAACCAGGACCGAAAAGGACCAACCAAGTAAACAAAATGGGACCGAGAACTGACCCCTGTGGCACACCGTAGGTTACTTTAGAACAATGAGTGGAGCTTTGGTTTAACAGGGTAACAAACTGTTACATGTCCAATAAATAGGATTCAAATCAGCTGAGGGCGGGGCCTCTGACACCTACATCACATTCTAACCTCTGAAGTAGAACGTTGTTGTCGATGGTGTCGAACGCTGCACTGAGGTCCAATAGAACCAGGATTGAGACCAGTCCATCGTCAGCAGACTTTAACTAATGCAGTTTCAGTGTGTGGGCGGCTCTGGACCCTGACTGGAAAACTTCAAATAACCTGTAGGTGGTGACAAACCTGTGTAACAAAGAGTTAACTGTTAACTTCTATTAAATGTGAATAGTCTCTGGTTTGGGCCTTACGCAGAGGCTGCTTATAGGACATTAGGCAGATTTTCCATGCTTTTAGGGATTCCTCCGTGTGGGAGCGACCAAAGGGTCTTTCTAATTTTCTAACTCTTTGTTTATGTGAACGCAGTTCTTCATTGTACCATGGGGGGCGCGTTTTGGCCTAATGACCTTCTGCTTTAGCGGAGCTGCAACATCAAGAGCGGACTTCAGAGAGTTCATGGTCAAGTCGACAAATTGATCACTTACACTGGGACTAAAGCTGTTCTCAGCAGGATACATCACATGACATGATCACACATGACATGTCGCTGAATATTGGCTCTATTATTTCTTTGAACTTTGAGATAGATTTTTCTGATATTGTCCTTTTCATTATGACTTTATTTTGTGGGGTTGGATAATCTTTAAGAACAAACTGAAAGGTGATGAGGAAATGATCTGACAGTTTAGGGTTCTGAGGGAAGACAATGAGGTCACTAATCTCTATTCCATATGTTAGAACAAGATCTAGAGCTTTATTTACATTTTGAGTTAAACCAATACTGTTTAAGAGAGCGCTGAAGTTATCACTGACGTTCACACGGCCCCCGGTAAACACCTCACACTTCGGCACATCGAGGACCTGTGGATCCAGATGCTCCTCAACTGCTGGAGAAACGGTCTCTACTCCAGAAGAACGGTTCTTCATCAGCCTCGAAGAACTGGTTCTCCTCCGAGGGAGTCGGATCTCTCCTTCACTGCGGAACTTCTCCAGGTTCCTAAGGGCCTAAGGACAGGGGAGCTTGGGACATCTGTCTAAGGACACGGGATGCGAGGACATTACTAAAAGCTAAAATAGTTTGTGTTTAATTCACTGATTAACGATAAAAAGTAGAGAACGAACAACTCTCAAAACACATTCATCCGGAAGTGACGTCACAGGAACAAAAGTCAATACAACAAATCATGACTTGGTTTGGTGGTGTAGAACTTAAATATTGATCATAGTTTTACATCCATGCAGTTTGTGAAGACTTTTTGAAAAATAAACATTAAAACCACAGGAAGTAAAGCTGCGTTCTAAAACAGAATGTGATGTCATCAATGTGCGACGTCCCATTGACAATACAGAGTTTACACACAACTGACAGCCTTTTTATTCTGACACTTTAAGCAATCGTTCAACAAAATAAGGTGTTATAAAGTCATATTTATGGTTATGGTTGCTAGGTAACAGCAGTGGAATTACCTATGTCATATCTGTGCTCATGTCCACCGGGGAACATTATAAACTTTACGAAAACAGTTTAACTGGGGACAAACAGGCAGAACATCATCATCTCCTTCACTCCATTTTAGTGAAAGTATAGTTTAGTGTTCTAACGTGTTATGCACTGCTTACTTTATTGGGGGGACGATGTCGATAAAATCTCTGAGAGTTGCTCCTTGAACGACCTGAATTCCTACAAACCAAGAAGGTCACTTTTGACTTCAGGAGGATGCCGACCCTCCTCCTCCCTACATCAGGGGCGACTCGAGTGGACAGGGTGAGCCACTTTGAGTTCTTGGGAATTTACATAAGCCACAATCTGACATGGACATTAGACATCGCATCCCTGGTCAAAAAAGCACAGATTTTCTTTTCGTTCCACAGGTGTTCTATCCAGAACATCTGTGGTTCTGCAGAGCATCTTGACACATCTTGGTGTCTTGGTGCGTGTCTGTCTCTGATAAAAACAGACATCATAAGGACAACACTTCCCTCTCTCAGACCTTTACTGGACTAGGTGCCTTCACAGAGCCAAAGGAATTACCCAAGATCCCTCTCATCCAGCTCTTTGCTGTTTGTGACGCTGCCCTTTGGGACAATAAAGAACCACACTTCAAGGATGAGAACAGCTTTTACCCAAATGCAATCAAAGCTCTGAACTCTCAATATGTTTATACAAATACTTATTTATTATTATATAGTGTCCTTCTGATCTAACTTACATTAAGTGTGATTTAATGGAGAACCATTGTGGAGCGGCTTCTAAAATGCCGTTGTGCAGCTTATGTAATGACAATAAAGGCATTCTAATTCTGGGGAAAACTGTCGGGGTTGGGGTGGGGCAGAGAGAGAGCAGCAGCCGTACAGCGCTTGGGGACCAGATCTCAGTCTAGTCTTGGTCAGGACTACCATAGCTAGAGGATTTTATCCTTTGGTGCATGGTTAAGATTGATGGAGGAAAATGGAGAAACATGCAATCTCAGCCTAGGAGCTGAATTCACAACCTTCTTGCTGTGAGGCGAGAGCGCTAGCAACTCTATTACGATGCACATGTAGGAGCTTCTGCTGCAGAGCAAATAACTAACTTTGAACAACAACGATTAGTTTTACAATTATACATCATCATTTTATGATGATGGGGGTGCACGGAGGCAGAGCGGTTAGAGCTCTCGCCTCTCAAGAAGATCATGGGTTCGATTTCCTGGGCGAACATCACATCACATGATCTCTCTGGGTGGAGTCTGCATGTCCTCCTCGTGTTACCGTGGGTTCTCTCCGGGTTCTCCTCCGGCGTCCTCCCACCATCCAAACACATGCATGTGTTAGGTCAAGTGGCCCTAATGAATTAATGTGAGCGTGAATGATTGTCTGTTTGTCAATGTCTCTCTGTGTTAACCCTGCAGCAAGTTGGCCACTGTCCAGGGTGTACCCCGCCTAAGGCCCAAAGGCACTGGGATAGGCTCCAGTAGCCCGCGACCCCTAACAGGAACAAGCGGTAGAAAACGAATTAATTTTGAATGTATACGCTGTATACTATTGCTTAGCCATCCAAATAAGCAGGTGATCAAATATCTGACAAGAGATATAGTGTGAAACAGCCAAAACAACAGACATGTGTTGTTGCAGCAGCTCTCTTTGGTGCATTGCCTACGTCATGTGTCACTGTAGATACTGGTGTAAGTTCCAGGTTAGACATCTCAGTCCAGAAAAGTGGAGTTCAGGGGGTTCTTTCAACCCTTCAACCTCCCAGGCTTCTGGCAGAGGACTCGAGCTTAGAAGGATGAGACCGCCGCAGAGGGTGAAGAGGGATATTGTTTTTTTGCTGTCCAGCAAATTCATTTTCAAACTTGAATTAATACCAACTCATTACTACTGCTTATATAACAAGTCACTTAAAAAAAAAAAAAAAGTTTTCTATTTTATTTTCACAATGTCATTTCAATACACAACACTACAATTCAAATGTTTTTTTGTCTTTTGTCTTCGTGTCATTTATCAGCTGAAAACAATGTAGTAAGAAATAAGTGCGTATTATTGTGAAAATAACAGAGAGGTTCTAAAAAGACTAAATCATGCACTAAATGTTCATACCATAACCCCACAGTACACTTATGTCATTTATTCTTCCTTTAACCAGCTATTATAGGAAAACAAGCTCATGGTTCTGCCCTGTTCCTCTCAAAAGCATATTATGTGCCTAATGCCACTTCAATTCTGACCCTGTGTGCAGGAGAGACAGAAATATTTTGGGTGCAGCTTCTCTTAACATTTCACTCAGATTTTGACACACTCTGCCCTTTCTGCAGTGGAAAACCACCCTTGAGTCCAATGGTAAACCACTTGTACAAGTGTCCATCAAATGTGGCATATACCATGGACACGCCCTGTCCCCACTGCTGTTCTGCATAGGTCTGAACCCCTCATAGGTCTGAACCCTCTCAGCCAAATAATCAACAAGACTGGCTTACGGATACCGACTCAGGAATGGGGCCACGATCAGTCACCTCGTCGACATGGAGGACATCAAACTGTACGCTAAGAGCGAGAGCGAGACACTGATCCACACAACCAGGATCGACAGCGCTGACATTGGGATGTCATTCGGGCTTGAGAAGTGCAGTCGTATGGTGACAAGAACAGGGAAAAGAAGGTCATTTTGTTTTGACGGATGAGGAGTGGGAAGAAATATGTACGTCACAGTGGAGGACCACAAAGTCCCCTGTTTGGAGGGAATTTTGTTGGAAGAATCGGACCCGTTTTTGACCCATGTCAAAGTGCATGACATGGGTCAAAAACGTGACACAACTGTTCCGCTGATTAAGAACTGGATGGACATCATAACTGACTTACGCACCATGGAAAAAAATAATCGCCGGACTCAACTTGAAAATAGACAAATTCAACAAACAAAGGACAAAATGGGATCCAGCCCCCTGAGACTGTACACGAGCCGTAAGGAAGGGGGCCGTGGACTAGTGAGCATAAGAACCACTATCCAGGATGAAACATCCAAGATCCAAGAGTACATCAAGGACAAGGCCCCAACAGATGACGTGCTCAGTGAATGTCTCAGGCAATGGGACCATCATGGGAGGACAAGCCCCTACATGGGATGTACCCCATAACTGAGCAGGCCGGCCTGAAGGACTGGCTGCACAGGAACAGGCCCTGAGCACCAGAGCAATAGAGGCCCAGATTCTACCACACCAGACAAGACCCAAGGTGTAGGTTGTGCAAAAGGGCTCCTGAGACAATCCAGCACAGAACTGCAGGGTGTAAGATGCTGGCAGGGAAAGCATACATGAAGCGCCATAACCAAGTGGCTGGCATAGTCTACAGCAGGGGCATCAAACACGCATCCAGCCCCCCAGACCTTTTAATCTGGCCCGCAACACATTTCTAATTTATATTTATTAATTTCTGATAAATAAATCAGTCACAATCCTTTGCAGCAGCTGCCCATCCTAGGCTCTGCTTTGTGTCCTGCTGGATTGTCGTGCCGAGGGCTGAGAAGTGCATAGTCCAACGCCCACTAAACTTTACAGACTTGACTTGAGCAGAGGTCTGAGCGGGGAAAGAGACTTGTGGATTTGTGAAAAACTTGGAAGAAAGAAAGGAGACAGTTTTGTGGATGTTAGATCTGCGCTAAAAGCAGTGCTAGTAACAAGAAAACAAACTTCTGTGATGATGCTCTGTGAGGTAAACATCCAAACCAGTGCAAACCTGGACAGATCAGGAGCAACATTAGTGTGTGTCCACAAACACAATGACCTCATTTGATACACTACATGAATAATTTGTCACTAAGATCAGCTTAAACTATAAAAAATAATGAGCCCATATTGAGTTTGAGCAGCAACATGTCATGTCCATATCAAGTCCATGTTCCTGTCCCTGCTGCTGGTGCGTGAATATAGACTCAGTCTTTCTCCACAAAGATCTATTACTTGGCTATATAAAGCTATTTATGACTTATATTTTGTATTGTTTTATTTTTTACCTTATGTTTGGCCCGCGACCCAGCTTGAGCGGAGTATGGACTGGAGACCCCAAGGTCAAAGTGGGAAACATCCCCAAAGGTGGTAGAGAATGACCGAGCCAAGATCCTGTGGGACTTCCAGATACAGACTGACAGAATGGTAATGGCAAACCAACCAGACATTGTGGTGGTGGATAAACAGCAGAGGAAAGCCCTTGTGGTTGACATGGCAACACAGTGATGGTAACATCAGGAAAAAGGTCTCGAATAGCCTGCTGCCTATACCCCGCAGAAATCCAATCGAAAGGTTAGAACAGGTCTTGCGACACTGTAAGATCGGAGAGTTAATGCTAGGAATAGGAAAGCAATCAGCGACTCATCGGGTCCACCGTGGCTGAGGACGACCCCAGCAACGTCAAGCCTCTCCTCGCAATCCCCCTTTGTTTTATGTACAACGATAGGTCAGAACAGTTCTTGCGACACTGTGAGATCGGAGAGTTCACGCTATTGGGACGTTACCGAAAGTTTCGGGTCCAAGGCGGCAGACAGAGTCTCTAAATTGCAGGAAGGAGCTATGCAAAGAAGAGTTAAAAGATGTGTCTCCCCAGCAGAAGCTGATATAAGGAAACACCCTAAAATGTGAGTCCTCTTTAGCTGCGCTACTGCTTATATGCTTCTCAGTGACCTCATGTTTCTCTCCACCTCCTCTCTTCATCCAATGAGGCCTCTTGGTCACATAACATCGCCTTGTAAGGATATAACTGTTGCTGCTTGCCCCCTGTTGTTCATTCTCTCTCTTTCTTTGCTCCTCTTGTCACAGGATGTTGCCTTGTACGGCAGAGCGCTGCTTCCGCGCACATCTTGTGACTCTCTCTCTCTTTATCATGATGCACAGCAGTTCAACATGCACAGAGAATTCTTTAGTTTGGCAATACAATGCATTTAATTCATGATATATTTTAACTTCATTTTTTTACATTTCAGTTTCACAATACAATGTTACATTACAGGACAAATGTTCTATCTTTAGTAAATAAATTCTAATTTCTTCCATACAATCTCTTTAGGACAGTGTCACATGACCTGTTTCCTCAGGCCTCTCAGTAGGCTAAAGATAGATTGTGTAGGTAACATTTCCCGTTAACATAAAGCACACTTCCTGTTAACACAAAGCAGAACAGATTATTATTAAGACATCTATCGCCTCAGGCTCGGCCCAAGGGTTACATTCATCTTAGTTTAATTAATACCTTCTACATCTATGGGATGTCCCGCTCTCCTGTGGGAGTCAACTCTCCATGAAGCTTCTCCATGAAGCTTCTCCTGTCCCCTAATCTTATTACTAATCTAATCTAATTTAGGTATGAGTTCATATTTGCTATCTGGAGCAATAATTATCTTGGAGCAACAACATAGAGAGTTTTGGATCCATTTACTTAAAAATAAGATATTTGGTGAAGGCCAAAGTGGGTGCCTGTGGTCATCGTAACACTCAAGGCAGTGACCCCCAAACTGGAGGAGGGGCTACAGCACTGGAGGAGGGGCTACAACACTGGAGGAGGGGTACAGCAGATCTCTGGGACAACATCAGACATCTCAGTCCAGAAAAGTGCAGTGCAGCTCGGAACCCTCAAGATGGGCCCAGTCCCTGCTCTATCTGTGTACTCGGCTCAAAAAACAGCAGGTGAATTTAATGTGGTCAGTTTTCATTTTGTATATCATAAGCAAGAGGTCCATTAATGGCAAAGCCCAAGAAAAACGAGACCTTCTCGGTGCTGAATCCACTTCTTGTGCGTAAAATCAAAGCAGGTCGCACATGGACTTTCTGACTTCCATATTTTGCATAAACTTCTCCTTCTTCAATGGTTCCATTCACTCGAAGAAGCTGGTCTTTGATGATTTTTTCACTGAAAATGTCACCACTGCGCCACAACTGTGCCAGTCTATTGCGNTGACGCGGGCAAAGCCTCAGTCTTAATTCTGTTAGATCTGAGTGCTGCTTTTGACACTGTCGATCATGGGATCCTCTTACAGAGACTAGAGGACTGGGTGGGCATCACTGGCACTGCTCTAAACTGGTTAAAGTCCTATCTGGAAGACAGGAAATTCTTTATCGAAATTGGTAACTGTGTCTCAGACCAGATGCCCCTGACCTGTGGGGTGCCCCAAGGGTCAATCCTGGGACCCCTTCTGTTCAACCTCTACATGCTGCGTTAGGTCAGTTGATACGCAGCGAGAATGTGTCCTATCACAATTACGCAGACGACACTCAGATCTATGTTTCACATGACGGCAGGTGAATATGGACCAGTGGATTCACTCTGTCACTGCATCCAACAGATCAGTGTGTGGATGCAAAACAACTTTCTCCAGCTGAACTCAGACAAGACTGAAATCATCGTCTTTGGCCCACAGAAACAAAGAGAAATTGTTAACTGTCACCTCCAGAGTCTCGCTCTAAAACCTACACATCAAGTTAGAAATCTGGGGGTAATAATGGACTCAGATTTGAATTTTAACAGCCACGTCAGATCAATCACATCAGCAGCTTTTTACCATCTAAAAAACATTGCCAAAATCAAAAGTATAGTGTCTAAACCAGACCTGGAGAGACTTATCCATGCGTTTGTCTCTAGTAGATTAGACTACTGTAACGGCCTGCTCACTGGCCTCTCCAAACGAGCTGTAAAACAGCTGCAGTACATCCAGAACGCTGCTGCTCGGGTCCTGACTAGAACCAGGAAGTACCATCACATTAGTTCTGTGCTCAGGTCTCTGCACTGGCTCCCTCTGGCTCAGAGAAGAGACTTCAAAGCAGTTCTGCTTGTATACAAGTCTCTCCATGGCCTAGCACCAAAGTACATCTCGGACATGTTAGTGCCATATGAACCATCTCGGACTCTGAGGACCTCAGGGACCGGCCTCCTGCTGGTGCCCAGAGTCAGGACTAAACATGGACCGGCCTCCTGCTGGTGCCAGAGTGAGGACTAAACATGGGGAATGTGCGTTTCAGTTTTATGCAGCTAAAATCTGGAACAGTCTTCCTGAGGATGTGAGACAGGTTCTACTCTGGCAATGTTCAAATCTAAACTAAAAACTGTTTTGTTTGGCTGTGCATATGACTGAAATGCTTTTCTTTGCACTCTTTTATGTCTTGAACTAAGATTGTGATTTCTGCCATGTCTTTGTGATTTTCATGCATTTTTTCCTGTTGTGAAGCACTTTGAATTGCCTTGTGTACGAATTGTGCTCTACAAATAAACTTGCCTTGCCTTGCCTTGCCTTCTGCTGCAGAGCTAAAAAATAACTAACTTTGCTAACAACAACGATTAGTTTTACAATTTTGCTTCTCTTAACATTTCATCATCACTCTGCCCTTTTATGATGATGTAAACCACTTGGGTCCATCAAATGTGCACGGAGGCACTGCTGTTCTGAGCGGTTCGATTCTTACTGGGAACATCACATCACATCTCTCTAAGAGCGAGCGGGTCCACACAACCAGGGAGTCTGCATTCGGGCTTGTCCTCAGGGAAAAGAAGGTCATTTTGTTTTCGGATGAGGAGTGGGAAGAAATATGTGTTGGAGGACCACAAACCTGTTTGGAGGGAATTTTGTTGGAAGTGGGTTCTCTCCGGGTCAAAAACGTGACACAACTCTGATTAAGAACTGGATGGACATCATAACGTACGCACCATGGAAAAAAATAATCGCCACCTTGAAAATAGACAAATTCCAAACAAAGGACATTCAGCCCCCTGTGTGAGGTAAGGAAGGGGGCCGTGGAAGTGCATAAGAACCACTATCCAGGATGAAACTCCAAATCCAAGAGAATCAAGGACAAGGCCCCAACAGAACGTGCTGTGAGCGTGAATGGGAGGACAAGCCCCTACATTGTACCCCATCTGAGCAGGCCGGTGAAGGACTTGCACAGGAACAGGTGAGCACCAGAGCAATAGAGGCCCAGATCTACCACACCAGACAAGACCCAAGGTGTAGGTTGTGCAAAAGGGTTAACCCTGCAGCAAGTTGGCCAGTGGCTGGCTGTCCAGGGTGTACCCCGCCTAAGGCCCAAAGGCACTGGGATAGGCTCCCTTTTGCCCGCGACCCCTAACAGGAACAAGCGGTAGAAAATAAATGAATTTTGAATGTATACGCTGTATACTATTGCTTAGCCATCCAAATAAGCAGGTGATCAAATATCTGACAAGAGATATAGTGTCAAAGTGGGAAACACTCCCAAAGGTGGTCGAGAATGACCGAGCCAAGATCCTGTGGGACTTCCAGATACAGACTGACAGAATGGTAATGGGAAACCAACCAGACATTGTGGTGGTGGTGGATAAACAGCAGAGGAAAGCCCTTGTGGTTGACATGGCAACACAGTGATGGTAACATCAGGAAAAAGGTCTCGAATAGCCTGCTGCCTATACCCCGCAGAAATCCAATCGAAAGGTTAGAACAGGTCTTGCGACACTGTGAGATCGGAGAGTTAATGCTAGGAATAGGAAAGCAATCAGCGACTCATCGGGTCCACCGTGGCTGAGGACGACCCCAGCAATGTCAAGCCTCTCCTCGCAATCCCCCTTTGTTTTATGTACAACGATAGGTCAGAACAGTTCTTGCGACACTGTGAGATCGGAGAGTTCACGCTTTTGGGACGTTACCGAAAGTGTTCCCCAGCGAAGGATATAAGGAAACACCCTAAAATGTGAGTCCTCTTTAGCTGCGCTACTGCTTATATGCTTCTCAGTGACCTCAGTTTCTCTCCACCTCCTCTCTTCTCTAAATTGCAGGAAGGAGATGTTGCCTTGTACGGCAGAGCGCTGCTTCCGCGCACATCTTGTGACTCTCTCTCTCTTTATCATGATGCACAGCAGTTCAACATGCACAGAGAATTCTTTAGTTTGGCAATACAATGCATTTAATTCATGATATATTTTAACTTCATTTCTTTTACATTTCAGTTTCACAATACAATGTTACATTACAGGACAAATGTTCTATCTTTAGTAAATAAATTCTAATTTCTTCCATACAATCTCTTTAGGACAGTGTCACATGACCTGTTTCCTCAGGCCTCTCAGTAGGCTAAAGATAGATTGTGTAGGTAACATTTCCCGTTAACATAAAGCACATTTCCTGTTAACACAAAGCAGAACAGATTATTAAGACATCTATCGCCTCAGGCTCGGCCCAAGGGTTACATTCATCTTAGTTTAATTAATACCTTCTACATCTATGGGATGTCCCGCTCTCCTGTGGGAGTCAACTCTCCATGAAGCTTCTCCATGAAGCTTCTCCTGTCCCCTAATCTTATTACTAATCTAATCTAAATTCTGAGTTCATATTTGCTATCTGGAGCAATAATTATCTTGGAGCAACAACATAGAGAGTTTTGGATCCATTTACTTAAAGATAAGATATTTGGTGAAGGCCAAAGTGGTGCCTGTGGTCATCGTAACACTCAAGGCAGTGACCCCCCCAAACTGGAGGAGGGGCTACAGCACTGGAGGAGGGGCTACAACACTGGAGGAGGGGTACAGCAGATCTCTGGACAACATCAGACATCTCAGTCCAGAAAAGTGCAGTGCAGCTCGGAACCCTCAAGATGGGCCCAGTCCCTGCTCTATCTGTGTACTCGGCTCAAAAAACAGCAGGTGAATTTAATGTGGTCAGTTTTCATTTTGTATATCATAAGCAAGAGGTCCATTAATGGCAAAGCCCAAGAAAAACGAGACCTTCTCGGTGCTGAATCCACTTCTTGTGCGTAAAATCAAAGCTGGTCGCACATGGACTTTCTGACTTCCATATTTTGCATAAACTTCTCCTTCTTCAATGGTTCCATTCACTCGAAGAAGCTGGTCTTTGATGATTTTTTTCACTGAAAATGTCACCACTGCGCCACAACTGTGCCAGTCTATTGCGAGGCATTTTTTTAAACTTTTCATCCAACTGTCCATTTGGAAACAAGTCGTGTAAGTCCTGATCCTTTCGCCAGAAAGAGATGAGCTACAGTGCTCCGACCCTTAAAATAAGCAGACAGGTGCTTTCGAGAAGAGTGACGAATTGCAGTGACATACGTTTGGATGTCAGTGGTTCTTTCTGAAGAACTAGGCCAGAACAGCAGCAGGGCTGTGTAGTACGGGTCTGGGTATTTTGAACGAAGACCTACATCCTGCAGAGTCTTTTTGAGCAGATCTGAGAGATCCGTGTAACTCAGCACACGTTTGGTTTTTGGGTTTGACAGGTAAAGAACGATGTTGGAAAGGATGTAGTTGGTCGTTACTTTAGTAGCTTGTGTTTTGCTGCTAAACTGTTTGTGTTTATGCAGATATGCATAGGCCTGAGTGATTTCTTCTATCTCTTCTGGCGAGCTGTCAAAATGTTGAAGAATTCCTGAAAAAGTGTCTGCGTTTTTCTCTTCCAGGAGCAGTTTTCTTTGTTCCATCTCCATTTTCAAAGCCAGTTGAGGATTACTTTGACGCTCTTTTTTCACTTGCTCTGGTTCAGTGCAAAACAATGTGACATACTTTTTAAAATTGTCACTGATGTTCCGTCTGTTCTTTGAATCAAATTCTGAGTTATTAGGTTTGAAGTACGTAAAGAAAGAAGTAAGGATTTCAAATGTTTCTTTGACTTTTGTTTTCAAGTTCCGGAGGAAGTGCTCATTCTCATGAATGACATCCTCATATTTTCCATTGACTTCATTGTTTTCCTTGTGAACGCTTGTGATAACAATTTTACTCTCTAAGAAACTCTTCAGATACAACTTGTTCATTGAATCCTGGTTTTCATAAAAAAATGGTAACCTGCCCAGTATCTCGAATACTAAAAATGTAATTTCCACAACTCCGACATAGCCGTAAATTGTGTACGACTTTCTGGGATAGTCTTGATCATCTTCTTGATCTTCTTCAACATCGTTGGGTGCAAGTTCCTGAGCTCTTTCAAATGCTGCAATAGCCATTTAATGCTATTTTAAGATTCTGATGAAGACCTTCTGGGCTGTAGGATTTGTCTTGCTTTTCTCGTTCCATATTATATTTTAAATTGCTTTTGTGAACCTGGGCAATCGTGTCAAATGTAAATGGGTTTTCTGTGATATTCTTTGCCTTTTGTGCCCATTTCAGAGCCTCGGGAAAGTCACGTTCATTGATGTACAGATATCTGGCCAGGGCCTGGGGAATGGATGCGCTCGCTTCAAACCTGGAGGAGGCTTTGGCAAAAATGTCCTGAACAGTTTGTCTTCCTTTTTCATGGTGGATTTTTTACAACAAGCGGTGAAAAGGGTTCCCTTTCGCCACCTTCTTTGCGCTGTCGTTCAATCAGCATTTGCTCAATGAACACCATAAGTCTGTTTTTAACAACTCCTGCACTGTAAAAGAGATCACAGTGTAAAATCTCCATAGTGATATCACTCACTTTGAGCTCATGTCGGTTCTTGAATTCTTTCAGACAAGCCTCAGCTATGTGGTTATGCAGGATCCGAACTCCTTTATAACCTCCCCAGTCTTCAACTCTCTCTACGATGAGGAGATTAGAATATGGGGCCATTTGTTTCATCACACTGTCCTCTTTCCATTGAATCGTTTTAATCCCTAAGAAGTCCTCACAGAGTGAAAGGGAGATCTCAGAATCAGCCACATATGTATTAAGCAAGGCAAGAAAAGCAAAGAGTTTGGCCTTCTTTGTGCTTATATCAAAACTCTCCAGAGTATTAGAGGCGAGGTTTTCAGTGTACTTTGCATCAAAGTTACTCTTCATGAGCATGAAACTGTAAAAGTTCTCTGGCTTGTTGTGAGTGTTTTCCAGTTCTTTGAGTTTCTTTTCAAAGTCCTGCTGTTCTTGTGGGGTCAGAGTTGCAGTCAGGTACTGACATGGAGTGGTGCTGTGCTCCCTGTACTGCTCTTTGGGGCTGTGGCTGCGCACGCAGTTCAGAAGGATCACTTTACAGGGATGGGCATTTTCCATAGTCATATTGGACACAGCTTTCTGAATAAAGTTTACAAGCTCATAAGTAATGTCTTTTGATTCATCCACTAAGAGTAAAACATTACACGGCCTCTCATTGTCGAGTTTCATGAGTTTTATGATTTGATGGGCCACTTCCTCTTTGGAGACTTTGTTGTCCTTGAGAAGCGCACACCTGAGCTCTTTGCGGAGGTCCCACATGACGTGCATCGCGAGAGTCGTGGCTCCACAGCCCGGATGGTGAAACAGAGTCAGCACAATGATGGTGTTTTTGGGATCTTTTAACTGAGTTCTGATCATCATCTTTTTTACATTTTCATACTTGTCTCTCTTGATGAAGGGCCTGTCCTTGTCTTTGTCGCAGAAGTAGAAGTTCCACCACTTCACTTTGCCCCCTCGGTAGAATTCCTCTTCTTGTTTTAGTTTGAACAGTCTGAATTGTTCGCTGTTTTCATCATGGATCTTCTCACACTGGTTAACACACAGAACCTCCAGAGCTGTCATCAGATCTTCCTCCTTCTGCTTTAGCACAACGAAGCTCGAGTCCGCCGAGGGCAGCAGTTTTACAGTGGACTGGCTGAGTGGCCCCAGGGCCAGGATGGTGCCGTTGATTTCGCTCAGGCTCAGCTCGTTTATGGAGAACGGGTCAATGTCTGTGTCACATTTTTTCTTGAACCAGCTCCCTCCAGTTGGAATATGTGCTCTTGGAGTTACACAGTGTCACTATGTTTTTCTCTGATGTATTTTTTGTAAAAACACCTGTAAGTGTCAAACATGGGATCCTTCTCTGTTTTGACTGGAGACAGTAAGATGAATATGACCAGGAAAGATCCGTGACAGAGAACTTCTGGTTTGCAAATGAATGAAACTAACTGTTCCACATCTCTGCACGATGTCTTCAGCCAAGTCTTATAGTCCAGCTCCTGGTGTGACGCATCTTCTATGTCGTTTCTACCATTACAGAAGACCCAGCTTGTCTGTTTGTAAAGGTTTAGGTTCTTCATGATTAATTCACTTTTCCCCTCATACTGTGCTGGGCTGTGCAGGTTGGCCACTCTTAACTCTCTATAGGAATGACACACGCCTCCCGGACACACTGAGTTTGGGTCAAAGTCCAGCACACAGAAGAGATTCAGTTTGCTCAGAAAGTGGAGGTGTTGCACTTGATTTGGGTGGCTCTTGTTTAGGACAATTACAAACTTGTTGTAGTTGTCCAATGCGTTTCCACCACACGTCAACAGATTTTTCAGCTTATCCCCTTGATCAGCTTCAGCTTTTGAAAGGGCCTTTGAGTGCACCTCCTGAGACTTGAGTGCAGCTGTATGAAAAACAACATTAAACATGATGAGCATGATTCAAAAAGGAGGGATACAACTTGTATTTTCTTACCTGCTCTTTTTGTCCAGCTCTGAAGCACTTTCGTATTTGTTGATCGCTCGCAGAATCTCCGCTGTGACGTGAAGAGCTTCATCCACATAGTTTGAATACAATAATGAGGCAACTTCGATTCTATCTGCATTTTCGAGTTTACATCTTGGGATTTTTCTTATAATTTGAGGAATAATAGTCTTTCAAGTGGAAACTAAATTCTTTTATCTCTTTTTCCACAAGGTTATTCAGCACATCGTTGATAATGATTGTAACGTTGTCTTCAAAACGTGCTGTCACCGAAACCTAGGAAAAACAGATATAAATTACATCGAGCATAAAAAACATAAATCAGTCAAATAAACACAGAGGTCCACATATCTTATATAAAAGTGGGGCATTATATATAAATGCATAAATATACCATATATTATTATATATGTGACGTCACTTCCCGGTGTACAGCCGCTGTTCAGCATTCAACTGCTGGTTATCTACTTGGTGCCCTCAAAACAATGTTGTCTTTGTTGAAAATTGGAGTGCGTTTTGGGGAAAGCCCGGGCTCATACGCAGGATGGCATCCATCCCACTTCGGAGGGTACATCCCTTTTAGTTCGGAATTTGACCGATAGCCTTAGTGGTCTGAAGTGCCCACCCAGGGATGAGCCCCGGGCGCAGAGCAGCAGTGTAAGACCCTCCTCTGTCGCTGAGCTCTCGCCCGCTCTGTCACAAATGAAGTGTTCAGACTCAAGGCAGATAGAGACTGTGTGTGTCCCTCGTGCAAATAATGTCAAAAAGTCAAACCTCAGAAAAGCTCGTTCAGGCGTCAGACCAAAGAACTTCATCAAAATAACACTCACAAATGATACAAATAAATAAGTTTGTAAAATTTGGACTGTTAAACATGAGGTCAATTTCCTCTAAATCGCTTTTAGTTAATGAATGAATTAATGATTGTAACATAGATCTTCAGCTCTAACTGAAACTTGGCTTCAACAAGATGATGATGTCAGACTAAATGAGTCCAGCCCACCCACTCATGTTAACTTTCAGACCCCCAGGAGCACAGGCCGAGGTGGTGGTGTGGCAGTGGTCTCACACTCAAGCCCACTCTTGAGTCCTAGAACTAGCAGCCTCATGCTATCAGTCTGTATGTGTGTGTGTGTGTGTGTGTGTGTGTACACACACACACACACACACACACACACACATATATATATATATATATATATATATATATATATATATATATATATATATATATATATATATATATATGTATAGAGAGAGAGAGAGAGAGAGAGAGAGAGAGAGGCGTTTTGAGGCTCACTGTTCTTTCCGGGGATTTCTTCTGTGATTCAGGTCGTGGCTCAGGTCGTGGCTCAGGTCGTGGCTCAGTCGTGGCGCAGGTCGTGGCCCAGGTCGTGGCGCAGGTCATGGTTCAGGTCGGTCAGGTCGTGGTTCAGGTCGTGGTCAGGTCGTCAGGTCGTGGCTCAGGTCGTGGTCAGGTTCAGTCAGTCGTGGTTCAGGTCGTGGCTCAGGTCGTGGCTCAGGGTGGTCAGGTCGTGGCTCAGGTCGTCAGGTCGTCAGGTCGTCAGGTCGTCAGGTCGTGGCTCAGGTCGTGGTCGTGGCTCAGGTCGTGGTCAGGTCGTGGCTCAGGTCGTGGTTCAGGTCGTGGCTCAGGTCGTGGCTCAGGTCGTGGTTCAGTCGTGGCTCAGGTCGTGGCTCAGGTCGTGGTTCAGGTCGAGGCTCAGGTCGTGGCTCAGGTCGTGGCTCAGGTCGTGGCTCAGTCGTGGCTCATGTGGCTCAGGTCGTGGCACACTTGGCTCTGCCTGAACACTCTGCTGTGTGTGCTCTTCATCTGCAGATGCACCCGTTACAGGCAGCAGCTCCGGCTCTGGTTTGTCTTTCAACCGTCCAAGTTCTGCCAGGATCTTCACTATTGGACCTTGTTTAATCTCCAAATCCTTAAAGTCCTGTTTGTCAAAGCAAACCAGGCAGTCTCCTGACACGTCCTCGTGGAGCAGGCTCTGGGCGTACTTCTCGTAGAGCTTCACGTGCTGCAGTAACCACTGGTTCACCTGCTCCTTTGTCCAGGAGAGAACATACGCTGGATACTGTGGCTCAACTTTAGCCTGCTCTTTCCATTTCTTTAGAAAGTATGTGATTTTCACTGCTGGGCCGTGTTTTATGTCCAAGTCCAGGATCTCACTTTTGGTAAACTCCACTAAGTAATCCCCTGTCACGTCTTCGTCAAAAAACCTTTGGACATAAGTCTGACTGACTTTGACATCTGAAACGAGCCATTCTCCAACGTCGTCTTTGGTCCATCTGTCCATCGTGAGTGGACGCTCACGTTTGGAGCTCATGGTGGCTTATCTGAAAGACAAAGAGACGTGTTCATGCTTCTCCTGACATTTGTGCGAGCCTGAGTGATCCCACTCTTCTGTCCTGCTGCAGGGACAGATGAAGTTTCATGTCATGATAAAAGATCCTTTTTCACAAATTAGAATCCGTGACGATTGAAGTAAAATACCACACTGTTTCCAAAACAACTGCACCAGGATACCCGTACTCTACACGAGTATTCTGAATACTTACTTTCGGTACACGAGTTTAGTTACTTCAGATATTAAGTTATAATTTCAAATATGGCACAATGTTCTGTGTTTTTACTTCAGTGTTGTCAGCACAAATACAGTCCCGTTTAGATGTTGGGCTTCTCAGCCCTGAAGGAATCATGTCCACATCAGACAAGAGCCGTATCTGCTTTAGAGGAACTGAATCTCAAACCCAAACTCACTCAAAACGTTCAAATGATTTACCTGGTTAAGAGAAGGGATCTCGCTGCTGTTCTTGGTCATCAAATCTGTGTTTTAAACCCAACGTCCAAAGCTTTGTTCATGATGAAGCAGAGAGCTGTTTGTGGAATGACTCATAAAGGCGTGTTGCTACAAAGGGCAGATGTCCAAGGTCCAGACTTCAACCCAGACTAGATTCAAGAGACTTTCCAGGTCTCATTTTGAGACTAAACCATAAGGTAGATCTAAATAATTATGAACTCAAAAGAGGACAAAAACGATTGCGCCGATTGCATCCAAACAAATCCAAAGCCGTGGCAGGCTAAGAAACGGGTATTGAAACATTGAAGATGCGTCACAGAACAGTTGCACATGTTCGGTTATTTATTGCTCCAAATGCAAAACAGAAAGCAGCCACTTACTTTCATGAGATGACAAATCTGCATTGGCCACAAAGTCTTTCTGGTGAGATGGAAACGTAGAATGTGAAACGTGAACGGTCAACAAAAAGTCTTCCTCCCTTAGCTCACCCCGCCGCCATTATCCAAGCCACTGACACACACACCCACACAGCAGGTGAGCGCTCTGACTAATAACTACACCACACCCACAGTGCCGCTCCCAGATACCGCAGAGTCGTGCTCGTACCCACGCACGTGCACACACTCACATATGGGTTAACCCTAACCCTTCTACAAAAACATCCAAGCCTAAAACGGCAACGGGCCCCATGTACCATGGACAAACAGAGACTACAGCGCCCTCTACTGAGATAGACCACCTTTATTTGCCCCACAATGGGGAAATTCCAGTGTTGCAACAAAGGGTAGGGCAAATTAGGCACAGTATAATAATAAAAACAGAGAATTTAGAAAAAAAAGAAAACTTATAATCTTAATAATAATAAGACTCTTATTTACAGCTGTCATATGGACAGAACATATTGCACCAGGGAGGGTTGACATTATGTCACAGTATTGCACAGGAGTATAACAGTATTGCAGAGGAGTATAACAGTATTACACAGGAGTATAACAGTATTGCACAGGAGTATAACAGTATTGCACAGGAGTATAACGGTATTGCGCAGGATTGCGCAGGAGTATAACGGTATTGCGCAGGAGTATAACAGTATTGCACAGGAGTATAACAGTATTGCACAGGAGTATAATAGTATTGCACAGGAGTATAACAGTATTGCACAGGAGTATAATAGTATTGCACAGGAGTATAACGGTATTGCGCAGGAGTATAACAGTATTGCGCAGGAGTATAACAGTATTGCGCAGGAGTATAATAGTATTGCACAGGAGTATAATGGTATTGCGCAGGAGTATAACAGTATTGCACAGGAGTATAACGGTATTGCAGGAGTCTAACAGTATTGCAGGAGTATAAAAGTATTGCACAGGAGTATAACAGTATTGCAGGAGTATAACAGTATTGCACAGGAGTATAGCAGTATTGCAGGAGTATATAAGTATTGCATAGGAGTATAACAGTATTGCACAGGAGTATAACAGTATTGCACAGGATTTTGAAAGCTGAATGACACGTTCAGGACGAACAGTGTTTGTTGTAAGGTCTGACAGCAGCAGAAGGAAAGACCTGTGAAACCTCCTTCACACAGCGAGGGTGGATCAGTCTGTCACTGAAGCTGCTCTCCAGAGCGGACAGAGGGTCCTGCAGGGGGCGACACTCATGGTCCAGCATAGACGTGAGTTTAGCCAGGACCCCCTTCTGTCCGCCACCTCCTGCACCAAGTCCAGAGCACAGCTCAGGACGGAGCTGGACTTCTTTTTGACTTTGTCCAGCTTCTTCCTCTCCCTCTCTGTGATGCTGCTGCTCCAGCAGACCACACCGTACAGGAGGGCTGATGCCACCACAGAGTCGTAGAAGGTCCTCAGGAGTGGCCCTGTCACTCCAAAGGACCGGAGTCTCCTCAGGAGGTAGAGTCGACTCTGGCTCTTCCTGTACAGTGCGTCTGTGTGATGAGTCCAGTCCAGTTTGTGGTTCAGATGAACACCCAGGTACTCGTATGAGTCCACTCTCTCAATGTCCCTTCCCTGGATGTTCTCTGGTGAGGGGCCCGCAGAGTGGCATCTGCGGAAGTCCACCACCATCTCCTTGGTCTTCCCCGCGTTGATAAGGAGGTGGTTCCGCTGACACCAGTCCACAAAGTCCTGAGCGAGTCCTCTGTTCTCTGCATCGTCGTCGCCCGTGATGAGTCCGATGATGGCAGAGTCATCAGAGAACTTCTGAAGGACACAGCTGTCGAGGGTGAAGAGAAAGGGTGCGAGGACAGTGCCCTGGGGCGCCCCCACACTGCAGGTCCAAGTGTCAGACACACAGTGCTCTCACAAACTGGGGTCGGTTTGTGAGGTAGTCCAGGATCCACTCCGCCAGGTCGTAGTCCACACCAGCCGTCTCCAGCTTGTCCCTCAGCAGCTGGATGGTGTTGAAGGTGCTGGAGAAGGTGATCGGCTGCAGACTTCCATCTCTGCAGGACCTTTACGTCTCCAGGGCTCTGGGACGAGCAGGTCGGATCACAGCCGACCCTTCTCACCCTCAGGCAGGAGGCCACTCCCCTCAGGCAGGAGGCCACTCCCCTCAGTCAGGAGGCCACTCCCCTCAGGCAGGAGGCCACTCCCCTCAGGCAGGAGGCCACTCCCCTCTGCTGTTGGACTCACACTTCTAAACTCCTCCCACTTTAATTGCAACTATTCAACCACTCACTGTCACATTCTGCACTACAACTGTAACTGTAATTGTAATCTCGTGCACATAGAAATGCCTATTTTTATTTTTATTTTATACTATAGTAATTTTAAATAGTTTCTTAATGCCCTTTGGATTGAATACATGTTGTTGTTATTCTTGCTCAGTGTTTTGTGTTGCACTTTAACGCTGAGACAAGTTCCTGTTTGTAAATTCTGTTCTTTGACCATGGAAAAAAACCCTTTCTGATTCTGGTACCACAGTTTGAGAAACACTGCTCTATAAGATAAAGAAAATGTACCTAAAATAATCAAACTTGTACCAAAGCCCTCAGGAGCTCAGGAGGAGCGGTCAGTTTGGTGACCGTTGCAGGGGTCAAAATCAGTCATCAATAATCAATCAGAAAAAACCAAAGACTCGATGGTTTAGTCCCTGAGTTGGACTTGGATCTAAAATACACATTTCACCAACACTTGAAGCTGAGGTTAGGTAGTTGTGATTGACCGGTGGATCAGCCAATCAGGGACGACATGGTGCATCAAAGCAAACATGAGAAAGAAAAAAGAACAAATCACGCCCTCAGTATGAAAGCTCCGCCCTCAGGATGAAAGCTCCGCCCTCAGGATGAAAGCTCCGCCCTCAGGATGAAAGCCCTCAGATGAAAGCTCCGCCCTCAGGATGAAAGCTCCGCCCTCAGGATGAAAGCTCCCCCTCAGGATGAAAGCTCCGCCCTCAGGATGAAAGCTCCGCCCTCAGGATGAAAGCTCCCCCCTCAGGATGAAAGCTCTGCCCTCAGGATGAAAGCTCCGCCCTCAGGATGAAAGCTCCGCCCTCAGGATGAAAGCTCCGTCCTCAGGATGAAAGCTCCGCCCTTAGGATGAAAGCTCCCCCCTCAGGATTAAAAGCTCCGCCCTCAATATGAAGAGCTCCGTGAGGTACCTGTTCGAGACAGACTTCTTCTGTTTGTCACTTAAATAAGGAAAGGGGTCAAGGAAACAGATGGTATCCTGATTAGCTGTTTATTAGTACTAGGGGGGCTGGGGCCTAAAAGTCTGGTCAGTGGTAGGAGAGGTCAAAGGGCAGGCCAAAGAAGGGATCTGCCTTTTGTTTAAACAAGTTTGGCTTCAGCTATAAAGACTCATGCAAAACTGAGATTCGGGGAGAACTCCATTTTCCTGCACCGAGGAGCTCCCAGGCAAATGTGGGCGTGTCTGTATGATGCTGTTTTCTGTGAAGAAACATCTTCTGAAAGACAGAAGCCAGTATCAGCCAGTTTTTTCTTCTGCTCCTCAACCATCTCGAACCACACTTTGAGAACCACAGATTGTCGCCATGAACTCGGACGGAGCACGACACTGGGTCTGCCTGCCTTCGACAGCAGCGGACCACTTGGCTTGGGTTGAGCTTTTTTCTCTAGACCTTTGGTTTTGTGCTGTTTGAATGCTGGTGGTCCTGGAACGGCTGTCCCGCTAAACTATTTGTGTGGGGGAGGTCTTGTTGAGGTGGCGTAGTGGTGGAAGCTCGTCTAAATTGGGGGTTTATTTTTGAGTTTTTGTCTATCTCTGAGGCAGACTGTGGTACGCGGAACCCGACCCAGGCGGGGGCGGACTTACTTACTTTAGTTTCATACTGAGGCGTGGTTTCATTCTCGACCCAGGGGCGGAAGTGACAGAAAGGGCCCAGATTGTTCACCGGCGTTAGACCTGTTGTATCCAAGTGAAGGTGTGCGACCCGCCAAGATGTGGAGCTCCCCTCTCTGTGCGCGTGTGTGCGCGTTGACCTGGTAGTCATGGCAACCCGGCAAGGGGGGCTATAATGGGACTCCAGTTTTTAGAGTTTAGTTAAGAGAAAAGACTTTTTGAAGTTATAGCTGTAGTTAGTGTTTGCCCGACGGGGTGAGAAGAAAGAGAAGTTGCCCCGGGGAACGGCCTTTGGCAGGGGTCATTGTGTTTGGTTGTAACGTTACAGTAAAAGTAAACGTTGAAGTTGAAGCATGCTTTATGGATCCATTGTACAGAATTTGCAATGTTTTGTTTTTTGAGTTGCTATAGCACCGCTAGCATTTTGGTTGTTTTTGTTTTTTAAGTGGGGTTTGGGTTTCTGAGGCCAGACCTCTGGAGCCCATGGAGTTTTAGGGTTTGGAGTTTGGGAGTTGTGGGCTCTGTACGGGAGTCAGGAGAAGACTGAGGAAGTTTAGCAGTGTTGGGGGCGGAGCTATTAGCTCCTCCTATGTGTGTGAGAAAGAGGAGGCAAGAAGAAAGTGCACGGGAAAGTTGGGACGTGAAGTGTGTTGACCAGGAGGAGGAGGTCATCTCCAGTGTTGTCACAGGCCTGTGGTCCGTTTTATTATAGATGACATAAAAAAGGGGGAGTTCTCTGGAAAGAATTGAGCGTAATAAGACAATAAATAACTAGAAGATAAGCAAAGAGTTATATATGGAGATAAATAGATGAATGAATGAATAAATAGATAAGTAAATGATTTATAAGGGTATTAAAATAGATAGGTTACTGGATAATTAAATGAATGATAATTAATTATGGCAAATGATTACATGATTAAGGTTTTAAAATGACCTGATGTTGGCAAATGATAAATATGAACGTATGTGAACGCATGGTTTTCACTAAACTCCTGTTCTTCTCTTTCTTTCTGGTGGCATGAGAGGCCGGTGTGTGAAGCAGGGGAGAAACAGGAGACTGGAGCAGGAGAGGAGCAGGAGGCGGAGATGGAGCAGGAGATGGGCAGGAGTGAGAGGAGATGGCAGCAGGAGATGACGAGGCAGATGGAGCAGAGATGGAGCAGGAGATGGAGCAGGAGATGGAGCAGGAGATGGAGCAGGAGATGGAGCAGGAGATGGAGCAGGTGACGACACAGTGCAGAGCATCGTTCCAGTCGAGTGGAATCGAGGAAAAGGACTTGATCAGGCCAGTTTAATTATCCTTTTCATTAAGACACTGGAGATGAACACATTATAATGAGAGGCTTTTATGCAAGAACTTGGCAACGACTGATTGTGAAAATATTTATATTGTGGAAACCCAAACAATTGAGAACATATTTTGAGTGGTCTTCTGCGTGTCCTGAGAACGTTTTGGGTTATTTTGTGTTTTGAATGGGATAAATTGATAACTTGTTGGCATTGACCACCATTTCTTCACATCCTCTGAAGTTGGCAAACAGTCCTCTGTGGGGGTTTTATTGAACGGTTGAATAGTCGTGTCGTTGATTTAGAGCAAAGTTCCTACAAAAAGGATTAAGATAAATAAATAAAATAAAAATAGTAGAATGGCGACACCGAGATTGATGACTCCAGTGGATGTGGTGCAGAAAAACAACCCTCTTGTTAAAATATCCCCAAAATGTCCAAAAAGTGGAATCGACGTTGGCCGGACATTGAGCGACCTTGGCCAGTGGAGGGCACTCTGAACTTTGGATGCAGTTAAAATACTACAAGTGTTGATTGCTACCTACAAAGTGAAGCAGAAGAGAGGAAGAAAGAGGACGGAGGCGTGAAGAGAAGAGAAGAGGAGAGTTGAACTGGGTGTGATGAAGGTGTTTGAAAATGAAGGTGTGAAATGGTTGAAGACTAACAAAGAAAAAGAGAGAGAAAATGAGGGTTGAGAAGAACATGCCGGAAGTGGAGAAGTGGATGGCAGAGATGAATGGACCGTTCTCACATACACAGGCGGTGCAGAAGAAACCTCCTCCTTATGAGAAAGTAAAGGAGATTGTAAAGGAACATCCCCAGCTCCCAGTGAAGACCCAAGATGAGCAAGTTCTAGAGACTGGTAAAGCTACAACAACGGTAACGATGCACCCAAAATCCAAAGGCAAGAAGAAGAAGTCAAGTTTGAAAATCTTTGGGAAAAAACTCAAAAGAATGTCAACCAAAGATGAAGAAGAAGGAGCAGTGGGTGGTTATGACCCAGAGTGAGGAAGGCTTTGGCTGCAGCTGAGGAAAAAGGAAAGAAATCAATAAAAGTGACTTATAAAATACGAAAGGAGACTGATGACACTGAAACAGAAGACAGTGATGAAGATTCAGAAGATGGTTCTGATTCAAGCAAAGACAGTGATCATTCTGATTCAGCATCCTGGAGAGGTGTGGAGAAAGAAGGAGAAGCATCTGGAAGTCAACAGCGTGGAGCCTTTACAGTATGAACTGTAGGGGCAGTATCAAGGCTAAAAGGCCCGAAGATGTGCCCTACAGTAGCAAGAGGACAAACCTTGGAATACAAACCATGGCAGAAGTGGCCCATACTCCAAGATGGGGCACAGCCCTGGATGGTGAAACTGGAGGAGATGCTAGTGGGAACACAAGCTGCAATGGGAGATATGAAGAGACTGCTCGCCACCATCCTAGATATGACAGGGATGCAGGAAGTCTTAACAAAAGCAGGACTCAACCGCTATGGGAAAGGGAACAGGATCAAGAGGTGCTTAGTAAGAAGAAAGAAAAAAGACACAAGCAGTGGTGATGCAGAATCAGCCTCAGACACAGCCAAACCAGGTTCAGATCCAACCACCACAGATGATGTCATTTGTTCCACAGACCACCCTCACTCAACCAGTCTTGAATCAGCAGCAGAACTGGGGAATGAGAGGCCGAGGAAATGACAATAGAGGTCATTTCAATAAAGGAAGTAGAGGAAAATTCAATCAGAGTCAACAGAAGTCATCAGAAGAATGTTACAACTGCCGACAGTTTGGACATTACGCTCGTGAATGTGATAAAGAAGGAGGAGGCTTCAGAGGAGGCTTCAGAGGAGGCTTCAGAGAGGAGGCTTCAGAGAGGAGGCTTCAGAGGAGGCTTCAGAGGAGGCTTCAGAAGAGGGTTTTGGAGGAGGAGATAATGGACAAGCTCAGCAGCCTAGAGGACCGGTAAACCCTTACATGGGCCCGGAGCCAGGTTTTTAGAGATGCCCAGAAGATCCGAGAGGGAGGTGTCAGCTGGTGGTGTCAGGCCCTGAAAAAGATCCAACGATAGACGTAGAAGTGAACGATCGACCGTTGGAAATGATGGCGGATTGTGGCGCTGCTTTCACATGCTTGAGGCCTGAAGATGCTAAACATCTCCCCATGTCCGGCCAATTGGTACGGACAATCGAGGTTCGAGGGAATTAAACAGCTGATTCCTCTCACCAAACCAGTGAAGCTCTGCCATAGAAGTCAAGAGATAAAAATACCTATTTTAGCATCGGAACGCACACCAACACCACTCTTAGGAAGAGATGCATTATGTAGAATGAAGTGCACAATTCATTGTACACCAGACGGTTGCCTGGTGACAGTGCCAGAAGATGAATATCGACAACAAATGATGGAAGTAGAGACAGAGGCTTCTTTGGTCTATTGGACTGGAAACCTCAGAACAGATCTATTGGATTCAAAGTTGTGGGAGAAATGTATTGTTGCAAATTTGTCTGATGCAAAATGCCCGGAGAACCCGGAGAACCCGGAGTACCCGCTCCATTGTACTCTCAAATATTTTAAAGATGCTGCTATGTCGAAGCCAGAAGAATGGTTGAATTTGCAGCCAGGACAAGTTCAGCTTGGTTCAAGCTGTATTGTATTAGGACCACAAGGGGCAGCGTTGAAGATAAATGCTGATGAATATCTGGATAAAGAGTTTGAAATTGAGAACAGTGTACCACATGTGACATTGATGGTAAATGAAAACTATGAACAGAAGCACATAGGCATGATGATGGCTGAGGCTGAAGAAGAGAAGTTCACACCATCGCGAGAGAATCAGAACATTTGGATTATGGTTTCATCACAAGGCCATGGAGAACCGCAGACGGTACAGATGACACATGAGTCAATGCTCAATACCGACATGGACAAAGACCATCTGAGAAATGAAATGTTGCAACAGGTTCCAGAAAATCTGTGGGCAAAACATAGCACAGATATTGGACGAGTAAAATCGGCCCAACCAGTGAAAGTTGAACTTAGACCGGGCTCAAACCTCCTGGAAACATCAGTATCCATTAAAGGAGGAGGCAATTAAAGGAATTGAACCACAAATTGAAGGACTTTTAAAAGCAGAAGTACTGAAGATGACGCAGAACCCACAAAGTAACACACCGTTGTGACCATAAAGCCAGATGAAACCACATGGTACATGATCTGAGAGCAGTAAATGAAGTGCTTGTGGACGTCTCATCGGACCCTCAAACACTGTTGACTCAGATTCCACCAGAAGCGACCCATTTGACTGTAGTGGACTTGTGTGGAGCTTTTCTTCAGTGTTCCACTTAATGTCAAGGGTTGTTTGCATTCACTTATGAAGGACATTATTGTTATGAGAGACTTCCGATGGGACTAACATTGAGTCCACATTTCTTCAATCGAATTCTAAAAGAAGATCTTGCTGGAATTGAACAAGAGTTAAGAAGTACGGTTATTCAATATGTGGATGATATTATTATCTGTTCACCGACTAAAAAATATGCCATGAAGACTCCATCAAGTTGTTACAGATGTTGGTTGAAAAGGGGCTCAAGGGTCTCTCAGAAGAAGTTGCATTACTGCCAAGAGGAAGTCAGACAATAACCCAGGGACACAGAAGCATCGCTGAAGGTCATCTAGAGGCTCCAAAACCAAGAACAGTGCGAGAAATGATGAGGTTTTTGGGAATTGCAGGCTGTTCATCAGCACGGGTGGAAGCCTACGCGAGCTTAACAGGTCCTCTGAGAGCCATGATCAAAGAGACTGGGAATACTCAGTTACATGCCAATCATATCTGGACACAGGAGGGACTGATGGCATTTGAAACGACTAAACAGGGACTGCAAGAGGCTCCGGCTTTGACACTGCCGGACTATTCTAAGAACTTTTTATTGTATGTCTCCGCCGCCACTGGAGGGAAATATGCATGTGCGGTTTATGTCAGCCGACAGGTGCGGGGTCATGATCAGCCAGCCGACAGGTGCGGGGTCATGACCTCAGCCAGCCGACAGGTGCGGGGTCATGACCTCAGCCAGCCGACAGGTGCGGCGGGGTCATGACCTCAGCCAGCCGACAGGTGCGGGGTCATGACCTCAGCACATTTCTTACTATTCGATGGCTTATTCTGATGTAGAATTGGGGTTACCATGGTGCTATAGAGCAATGGTGGGAGTTTATTTGATGTATGATAAGGCATCAGCGGTCACAATGGGGGGATCCAGACGGTCACAATGGGGGATCCAGACGGTCACAATGGGGGGATCCAGACGGTCACAATGGGGATCCAGACGGTCACCAATGGGGGGGATCCAGACGGTCACAATGGGGGATCCAGACGGTCACAATGGGGGGATCCAGACGGTCACAATGGGGGATCCAGACGGTCACAATGGGGGGATCCAGACGGTCACAATGGGGGGATCCAGAGACAATTCTTACTCATCACAGTTTGAGAAATCTTCTGAACTATGGGAAAGACATACGGACTATGTCCAGGCTCAGGGACCATCATAGGCTTTTAGAACAAGAAGATGTTACTTTAGCGAGATGTAACACGGCTAATCCAGAGGAACCTTTGCCAACAGCAGATGATGGAGAACCACATGACGGCGTTAAGGAAGTGGAAAGGTTTTCAAAACTCTGATCGGATTTGAAAGCTTTCCCTTTGAGGGATCCAGATTTAGAGTTCTGGACGGATGGTCTTGTTATCGTATTGGCGATACACTGAGTGCGGGGTACGCAGTAGTAAGAACCCAAGAGTCTAATTGTGTTGTGGAGAAAGCAGAGATGGTACCACAGCCAGCATCTGCTCCACTAGCGGAGCTTGTGGGGTTTAACTGAAGCATGTTCACTGAAGCTGTTCACTGAAGCACGTGTTCACTGAAGCGTGTTCACTGAAGCGTGTTCACTGAAGCGTGTTCACTGAAGCGTGTTCACTGAAGCGTGTTCACTGAAGCATGTTCACTTGCTGAGGGTAAGCGAGTTACGATATACACTGCTGCTTATGCGCACAATGTTTGTCATTTGTTTGGATCGGTGTGGACAAACCGAGGCTTTAAGAAGACGGTTCACCAATACAACACCACACCCAAATTATTAAATTGTTGCAAGCCATGATGAAGCCCAAAGAGATAGCGATAGCTAAGTGTGCTGCACATAAAAATGATGTGTCGAGAGTCACACAAGGAAACAAAGCAGCCGACGAAGCTGCAAAAGCTGTAACGGGTGCAAACAGAGGAGGAAAGGTTCTCCTAGTCACACATGAAGGTTCTCCTAGTCACACATGAAGGTTCTCCTAGTCACACATGAGGTGGATTTGGAAGACAAAATGACATTTAGAGATGTGATTTTGATACAGGAGAATGCTCCTGACATTGACAAACAATTATGGCGAGACCGAGGGTCTTCAAAAGATTCAACTGGCCTCTGGAGGAATCATGAGGGGTTGATTGTGGCTCCTTCAGACCTGTTGGGTTTAATGATACATGAAGCACATGGCTCAGCGCATGTTACAAGGGGGAGGTTCAGAGAAGAATGATGAAGGAATATGGGTTTTGGGCACCATATTTACTTGAACAGATTGATCATGTCATAGGCAGATGTGTGATTTGCTTAAAAAACAATGCGAGAAGAGGAGTTTAAGTTCCTCCAGGATACATTCCGACACCCACGGGGCCCATGCGTGAGCTCGTTATGGATTGTGTTAATATGATTAAGCCAGTGGGTGGTAAAAGATATATACTGGTTGTTGTCGACAGGTTTTCACGTCGGGTGGAGGCGTGTCCAACGAAGCGTAAAGATGCACAATCTGTTGCCAAGTTTTTGTGCAGAGAAGTCATAAGTAGGTGGGGCCTGCCAGACAGGATCTCTTCACGGCAAAGAATTTGTGGATAAAACTGTTAGATTGATTTTGCTGAAATTGGGAATTAATCAGAGGTTTGGATCAGTGTACAGACCTCAAGCACAAGGAATGTGTGAGAAAATGAACGGCGGTTTTGCCAACATACTGGTCTAAACTGGGCTGAAGCGCTTCCCTTAGCGTTGATGGTCGTTCGAGTGAGCTTCGCGATTTGCGCATGACACCGCATGAGTGGCTGACGGGGGGACATATGCCAACTCCGCGTTTGCGTACGAGTGGGAAGGGTCCTAGTTTAGCGCTATTAGAGGACGAGATGCAAGCGTATGTTAAATACATGGTGGCGCTTCATAAGAAATGATCTACAGATGTTGCAGACAGAAGCGGGAGGAAGGACAGGAGAAGCTCGAGAAGCAGAAAGAGGTAGTGCAACCTGGTGAGAATGTGCTCGTGAAGGTGTTTAGGAGGAAGTGGTATAACGAACGCCGTGAAGGACCTTTTGAAGTGGTGCGTAGTCCAGGAACGGCAGTCCAGGTTAAAGGATCTCCTTTGTGGTACCATTTGTCACATTGTGTGAAAGTGCCCAAAGTAGGGACACAAAACACCAGGGGTCAAAATGAAGACTCCAATGAACCTGCAGAGGAAGTTGTGGCAGAAAGATCTCCCGACAAGGAGTCGGAAGGAGAGTTTGACCCTGTCAAGGACATTCATGATGAGTTTGTACATGTTTCTGCTGATGCCGCAGATGACTCTTCAGACAATGGACAAGAACAGAGGTTCAGAGATGTTGATTTACAACAACAGAGTCAGTCTCTAGAGACTGTGAACCAGCAGAGACCTCAGAGAGAGGTTCCCGTCCGCCAAGAGAACCTGAAAACACAGTCAGAAAAAGAAGCCCAAGACCAGTCCTGAAAAGAAGAAAACCAGAGAGATATGGTCACTAAAACTGAGGTGACTGTGAAGAAGAAAGTAGCTGTTGCATTGGAACAGAAACAAATCTCTACCGTAGGAAAATACATGTGACACTAGTGCACCAAGCAAAACTACAAAGGTGTCGCAAGCAGCTTCAAATGAAGAAGTTGAATCTGTAACTGTGGTCAGGGACCAAAGAGGAAGCTCAGTTTATCTTGAGTGTAAATGTTCAAACTGGAATGATAAGGAAAATACTGAGGGGAGAAACAACCAAGGAGAAATTATCAAATTAACAGATATTGAAGTAAGCGGCATACCAGAGGAACAAAGAAGGTATATTCTCTATAATGAGGTGAGAAATGTCTGGATTAGAGGAAACTGTGCATTAGTAATTAGAAATGTTACGTGTGAAGATCAAGGGGACTATACGTGTAGATACTATGACCCTAATTATAGATTTATGCCAGGCAGAAATGTTTGGATAGAGGGGTTCAAAGTGTGCAAAGTGACTCTGAGGGTGAGCGGCTCAGTGCCAGAGCCAATGCCTGTGAAGGAGAGACGGACGAAGGTTACGACAGTTAAGATGGAGACAGGAGAAGGAGATACTACGATAGAGTCAACAGTAACTAGGATTACACCAAATATGAAGTTGTCTACTACAACAGCAAGAACATCGGCCAGTTCACCAGCAACTGGAGAAAGTACCATGTCAATCACTCCTACGAGCAGAATGAGGTCAAATACAACAGTGGGGGTGAAGAGGTTTACTTTAAGCACTCTTAGGACAAAAGCGACCACTGCAGAACAGTCTGGAGTAACTAAGTAAAGTAACTATGAAGCCAGATTTAGTGAAAGAAAGTCCTAATCAGAGTGAGGAGACTCAGATACTGACAAAGACACTGACAACTGATAAGAAAGTTACGACAGACAAGGACGATACTTTGATAGACTTTGAGGAGACATTAGAGGAGACGATGCAAGTCTGTAGGACCTTAAGTAAGAGGAAGGAAGTGGGAGGCATTTGGGTTCGATTCCTCTGCATTACAAATCCCTGATAATGAGTTTGTAGAAGTTTGTGGTATCAACAGTTAACGCATGCTTTTAGCTCAGCGAGCCCAGGTCCATGTGCGGTGAAGATCCCATCACCAAGTACGTGGCCTTCAATTATGGAGACTACACCAGAGCCATTAAGTGTCAAGTGTCAATCAATGGCGTTGTCATGGTTACATTTTAATCAACATGCGAATACAAGCAAGTGGATATATTGGAGGAAGTTATTTCTACCTTTACAGGAATGTGACTGGTTAAGTAAGCGCCCACATATGAATGTGCGTGATGTAGATAAGAGAGTTTTCTGAGGCAGTAGAAGTAAGAGCGGTAAAAGGGGGTAATTGTCTTTGTTCAAATAGCACTCAAGGAGGACATGGAGTGTTTTATGGGGATGTCAGAGTGTGAGTGTATGGGGTGGTCATGGGGATGTCAGAGTGTGAGGTGTATGGGGTGGTCATGGGGATGTCAGAGTGTGAGGTGTATGGGGTGGTCATGGGATGTCAGAGTGTGAGGTGTATGGGGTGGTCATGGGGATGTCAGAGTGTGAGTGTATGGGTGGTCATGGGATGTCAGAGTGTGATGTGTATGGGGTGGTAATGGGGATGTCAGAGTGTGAGGTGTATGGGGTGGTCATGGGGATGTCAGAGTGTGAGGTGTATGGGGTGGTCATGGGGATGTCAGAGTGTGAGGTGTATGGGGCTTGTGGGACTCCTGAGGCCATTGACGGGTATCGGCGGGCCAGGCGTGCCGCAGCTCGTGCTGTCACAGAGGCAAAAACCTGGGTCTGGGAGGAGTTCGGGGAGGCCCTGGAGGAGGACTACCGGTCGGCCCCAAAGAAATTCTGGCAAACCGTCTGGCGCCTCAGGAGGGGGAAGCAGTGTTTGCAGTGCGGGTGGGGACCTGCTGACCTCAACTGGGGATGTCGTCAGACGGTGGAAGGAGTACTTTGAGGACCTCCTAAATCCCACTGTCACGTCTTCCGAAGAGGAAGTAGAGACTGAGGACTCGGAGTCTGACTTATCGATCACCCAAGCCGAAGTCACTGAGGTTGTTTGGCAAACTCCTCGGTGGCAGAGCTCCGGGGGGGGATGAGATACGCCCCGAGTACCTGAAGTCTCTGGATGTTGCAGGACTGTCTTGGTTGACACGCCTCTGCAACATCGCGTGGCGGTCGGGGTCGGTGCCTCTGGACTGGCAGACTGGGGTGGTGGTCCCTCTGTTCAAGAAGGGGGACCGGAGGGTGTGTTCCAACTACAGAGGGATCACACTCCTCAGCCTCCCTGGTAAGGTCTATTCCATTGTACTGGAGAGGAGAATCCAACCGATAGTCGAACCTCGGCTTCAGGAGGAGCAGAGTGGTTTTGGTCCTGGTCGTGGAACACTGGACCAGCTCTAGACTCTCAATCGGGTGCTCGAGGGTTCATGGGAGTTTGCCCAACCAGTCCACATGTGCTTTGTGGATCTGGAGAAGGCTTTCGACCGTGTCCCACGGGGTGCCCTTTGGGGGGTGCTGCGGGAGTATGGGGTCCGGGGCCCTTTGCTCAGGGCTGTCCGGTCCCTGTATGACCGGAGCAGGAGCTGTGTTCGCATTGCCGGCAGTAAGTCAGACCTGTTCCCAGTGCGTGTTGGACTCCGCCAGGGCTGCCCTTTGTCACCGGTTCTATTCATTGTTTTTATGGACAGAATTTCTAGGCGCAGTCAGGGGGCGGAGGGGGTCCGGTTTGGAGAACACAGGATCTCATCTCTGCTGTTTGCAGATGATGTTGTCCTGATGGCTCCATCAAACCTGGACGTGCAACATGCACTGGGACGGTTTGGGCCGAGTGTGAAGCAGCTGGGATGAGAATCAGCACCTCCAAATCTGAGCTGAGTCCAAAGTCAAAGCTCTCGATTTACCGGTCAATCTACGTTCCTCCCTCACCTATGGTCATGAGCTTTGGGTAGTGACCGAAAGGACAAGATCACGGATACAAGCGGTCGAAATGAGTTTCCTCCGCAGGGTGGCTGGGCGCTCCCTTAGAGATAGGGTGAGGAGCTCAGTCACGCGGGAGCTCGGAGTAGAGCCGCTGCTCCTCCACGTCGAGAGGAGCCAGCTGAGGTGGCTCGGGCATCTGTTCCGGATGCCTCCTGGACGCCTCCCTAGGGAGGTGTTTCGGGCATGTCCCACCGGGAGGAGGCTCCGGGGAAGACCCAGGACACGCTGGAGGGACTATTTCTCTCGGCTGGCCTGGGAACGCCTCGGGATCCCCCGGAGGAGTTGGAGGAAGTGACTGGGGATAAGGAAGTCTGGGAGTCCCTGCTTAGACTGCTGCCCCCGCAACCCGGCCCCGGATAAAGAAGAAGAAGATGGATGGCATTACTTATTACGAGATATATATATATATATATATATATATATATATATATATATATATATATATATATATATATATATATATATATATATATATATATATATATATATATATATATATATATATATATATATATATAATGTATCACATGTAAAAGAGAAAATCCACATTTTTAGAAGATGTTTTTACATAGAAATTTGCAAGATACTGGTCAGTTATGTTTGTTTCCATGACGCCACCGAAGTGCTGTTAAATGGACAATGAACATGGACAATAAATGGACATGGAGAAAATCGGAGAAGAACGTTTGAACCAAACATCACAACATCTCAACATCATTGAAGACAACATATAATCGCCGAGGGGAGTGTAAACAGTGATGAGAGAAGGTTTAGAGCAGGGGGTGTCCAAACTATGGCCCGGGGGCCAAATGTGGCCCTCAGACCAATTTTTGTTGGCCCTCAGACTTCCTCCTAAATTGGCTCAAACAACCAAAAGTTGTACATTTTACAGTAAAATTGTAAAGATAAATCGCTCATAGCCTAAATAATAACTATTTTGATATGCTACTGACCTAATATTAATGTTTTAAGCTTTATTAAATGTGGGGAGGCTCATCAACACTGCATCAAATGAAAAAAAGCCAATGATTCACTTCCTTGTCATGTTTTCTGTGGCCGTCCACCCTCTATGTGTTTCAAAATGCGGCCCTCTGTGAAAAAAGTTTGGACACCCCTGGTTTAGAGGTTCCAAGGAGTGAAATGAAAGGAATGATGTAATTTGATAATTATGTTTTGAGGGTTTAGTTTTGTGCGGTGACATGAATATCCTCACACAGTAAAGAATTGGTGATTAATTCAATTGGATAACAATCTAATATTTGGAAATAAAGTTGTATCTAAATTTAATGTTACTCTTGAATGAAGGAGAGTGGAGGCTATTGAGGTCATCAGGGTGGTGACCGAGGAGAGCCCAAGGGTGGTCGCCTAATCGTTTAGATTGGGGCCGCGAGAGGACTTTTGCCTCCTGAGAAGAGTGAAAACAGACAAAGCAGAAAGATGTTTTTGAATGTTTAGTAGGTTTTTCGCTCTCTCGTACTCGCTGGTCATAATAAATAAAGATTTGAGTTAAGTTCTCAAATAAGGGGGGAAACATGTGGTATCTGAACTGTTGGCCCCAACTAAATCAAGAAGGAAATTGTTTATCTACTGCTGTCCTCACACTGTGGGGCCTCAACATCTGGTAAAAGCGTTAGGAGAGGTCAAAGGGCAGGCCAAATAAGGATCTGTCTTTTGTTTAAACAAGTTTGGCTTCAGCTATAAAGACTCATGCAAAACTGAGATTCGGGGAGAACTTCATTTCTGGCACCGAGGAGCTCCCAGGCCATGTGGGCGTGTCTGTTTGATGCTGTTTCTGTGAAGAAACATCTTTTGATAGACAGAAGCCAGTATCAGCCAGTTTTCTTCTGCACCTCGAACAACACTTTGAGAAACCACACTATCTGCTCAGATAAAGTGTCTCGAAGATGATTAGGGCCTAGTACGATGACCTGGGTTTTTTCAGGGTTAAGAAGCAGATAATGAAGTGTCATCCAGGTTTTTATATCCTTCACACAAGCACCAAGTCTGTCTGCTTGATCGGTCTGATCGGGTTTCATTGATAAATACAGCTGTGTGTGATCTGCAGAGCAGTGGAAGTGAATGCTTTCTGATCATGTGACCTCACGGCAGCATATAAAGAGGAAACAGAATTGGACCGAGAACTGAACCCTGTGGCACACCGTAGGTTACTTTAGAACAAGGGGAGGAGCTCTGGTTTATATTAACAAACTGGTACCTATCCGATAGGTAGGATTTAAACCAGCTGAGGGCGGGGCCTATGACACCTACATCAGATTCTAACCTCTGCAGTAGAATGTTGTGGTCGATGGTGTCGAACGCTGCACTGAGGTCCAATAGAACCAGGATTGAGACCAGTCCATCGTCAGCAGCTAATAACAAATCATTTTGACTTTAACTAGTGCAGTTTCAGTTCTGTGCAGTTTACAGCCTCATGTTTGACATCATGGAATCGCGTTTCGCAGACAAAAAAGACATATATGTAGTTGATGATGTACTCATTGACTGAGGTTCGGGAGCGGGACCACACCTCAACCTCCTACTCCTCCAGCAACCACGCCTCCACTCCTTAGCCACACCTCTAATTACCCAGAAGCCCTATTTATACAGACCTATCCCTGCATCTCTTGTGGTGTCTGCTCTCTCGACAAAGAGACAATCAGTCAGTCAGCGAACACGTTCGTTTGGACAAGAATAATGAGCCGTTTTTTATTCGATTCTGACCTTTTCCCAGTCTCAACTTTCAGTCGGTTGTATCTCCAGTAGTCACGTTCCCGTGCACGTCTCCACCCAGGTGCCTGCAGTGGGCCGAAGGCGGAAGGCAGTTCTTTCAGACGCTATGATGATAAATATCCACTTGTCAGCCTCCGCACTTCCTGGTTCCCTGTACAGAGCCCGCGCAACTGATGACGTCATTATCGCTCGAGGGGCCCGCACCCCGACCTCTCAGCTCCCCCTGGCTCTTCATTTCAGGCCAAGAATCTGCTTCTCGTATCTATGTAACTGTATCCAGTAACTTTTATGCACCTCAAGTCAACACACAGACGTAACAGACTCACGACTGGGTTGTGCCGGCACAGGAAATTCATGAAATCTGATGTTAAACCCATTCTAACTTTTACACAGGTTGCAGAACTTCTGGCAGAACTTCTTCTGCCATTTGAGATTGCTATCTGTAAATGTCGAGCTCACTAATTGATTTTTCACACTGATTTTCACAGCGAAACAGCCGAGCTGATGCAGCAGCGACGGCAACATCTTATTTTAACTGGACAAAATCAGATGTATGTTCCAGATTCCCTCAATGCCATGCAGAGCTTCGCCACCACAGAGGGAATCTCTGTGGAAAAAGGATGGGGCGTGGGAAAAGGACGACGTTTGGCTTGGGCCAAACAATAAACCCTGTTTACTTAAACATTGTTTTTCAGGCAGACGGCGCTGATTTCACATGACCGTGACCATTCGTCAAAAGGGGGGAAATTATAACTTCTGTGGGACAGAATTGGTTTACGAAAGGTTTTACAATTTATGCCCAGAAGTTTTGTCAAGCTTGGGTTATTTGTTGATGTTTGGTCCCAGCATGTTTCCAGTGACAATGGCAGCCACTTTGTAGCTAAGGTCGTGGAAGAGGTGGATACATTTTTGGGCATTGATATCCGTAAACATACCTCTTATCACCAAAGAATATCATCAGGTCTGGTGGAAAGGAGCAACAGGACGATTAAAACAAAACTGACTAAAATATGTGAGGAGACGGGACTCTCCTGGGTTAAGGCGCTTCCGCTTGCATTTCTGTGCAGGTGAAAACTGCTCTCCCGAACGCAGCCGAAGCTGTGCTTCACAACTTCAAACCAATTCATCCATCCATCCATCCATCTTCTTCCGCTTTATCCGGGGCCGGGTCGCGGGGGCAGCAGTCTATTCAATTGAATTAAATTTATTTTTGTAACGCCCAAAATCACAACAGTAGTGGTCTCAAGGGGCTACAGTGGAAAACAAAATAAACAATGTTCATAGGGACTTGGAAATGTCCCAGCGTCCTGTGTCCTTAGACACATGTCCCAAGCCCCCCTGTCCTTAGACCCTCCTTCTCGGCCAGGAAAAACTACCTTTGGGAAAAAGTAGAAACCTGTAGGAGTTCCACAGTGAAGGAGAGATCCGACTCCCTCGGACGGACAGGAGGACGAGAGAGAGACAGAGGAGCTGGACCCACTCAGGAGGAGAACCAGGTCTTCGAGACCGATGAAGAACCGTTCATCTGGAGTAGAGACCGTTTCTCCAGCAGGTGAGGAGCATCTGGATCCACAGGTCCTCGATGTGCCTGCTCCACTTCCGTCGGGGAAGTGGGAGAAGAAGAAGGAAAAGCGATGAACAAACTGCAAGTGAAATTAAATATTAAATATTGTTTGATAGAAAAGTAGTAGGAAACAGAGGAAGTGCTCAAGCTGCCATACTGCCCCCAGTATAGTTGCTCCTAGGGCAGCAGAGCTGGGAACTGTAGGTTTTTATTAACCTAACTGGCCTGACCATAAGCCATTTCAAAGAGGAACGTTTTAAGCCTGGTCTTAAATGAAGAGACTGTGTCGGAGACTGTGTCGGCCTCTTTAACATGGACAGGAACTGATTCCACAACACAGGAGCTTGGTAGCTAAACGCTCTACCTCCTACTGTGCTTTTAGAGACTCTTGGGACCACCAGAAGTCCAGCATTTTGAGAGCGAAGTGCTCTGATTGGATGATAAGGTACTATAGCATCTTTGAGGTAGGAGGGGCCAGGTCATTTATGGCTTTGTAAGTCAGGAGGAGGAGTTTGAATTTGATTCTAAACTCAACAGGATGTTAGAGTGTGCTTGTGACTGTGAGTCGGTTTATTTACATTCTGAGCAAAACCAATGCTCTCTAACAGGGTGTTGAAAGAATTACTGAGAGAGTTATCGTTCACGTTCACGTGGATATTGAAGGCTCCAGCGATCACTACTTTATCCCAGTCCAACACCAAGTTTGATAAAAAGTCAGAGAACTCTGTTGAAAACTCGGGACCTGGAGGTCTGGACATGTAATGCAATGGCATTAAAGCAAACTCAAACAGCAAAAGCTAAAGGAGACCTCCAGCACAAAGACAAGCATGTCTTCTTCGCTCCAGATATTCCATACGAGGTTCGCCAACAACAAGAAAAGTTCCACCACATCTGTGAGGAGCTCAGGAGGAGGAAACTGAGACATGGATTCTCTTTCCCCGCGACTCTTCTGGTGACTTCTGAAGGTAAAAAACACGTGCTCAGAACATCAGGAGAAGCTGAACCCAATCAAATGAGCAAACATTTTGAACAAAAATGATAAAAGAGAGAATAGACATTGTTTATTTACAAGAGACACTTTTGAAAGACATTGAACATCAAAAATAAACCAAATTGTGTTCTAAAAGATCAGAAAGAGGCAAACAAAGAAGAGTTCAGATCGAATCGAGTTTTGAGTTTTGAATGTAAAGACAAAGAGGGCAGATGTTCTGATTAAAGGAAGTATTAATGGAAAGGTTTTCACTCTGCTGAATGTGTCTGCTCCACCAGGGGGCGATATCACCTTCTATACTGATATTATGGACCTGATCGTAAACCACTCTGAGGGAACCCTAATCTGTGGCAGCGATTGTCATCTTCATATCCAACCTACATTAGACGAGTCGAACTCCAGAGGCACAGGAGGAACCAGAAAACAAGAAGTTCTGTAAAATGAATGAAGAATATAGGAAACTCCAAAAGAATGGAACAAATACTCCCCAAATTTAATTCAGACAGGATTTATTAACGACAAGCACAAGACAACATAAGACGATCTTTACACAGAATGAGCCAAATACAGAAAGAACAAAACAAAGCTGTAATAATAAGTCTGGACTCTGAGAAAGGTTTCGATTCTGTGAGCTGGACTTATTTATTTAAAGTGCTGAACAAACTTCAAATGGAGGATTTAATAATACAAATACTGAGGCTCTTTACGATGATGTCCAACATCAAGAACCAGAATTAGCGGTCACTTGACAGACTCACTGACTTTGGAAAGAGGGGTGACACAGGGTTGTGCTTTGTCCCCCTTTTGTTGGCTTTGTACTTGGAACCTTTGGCCCAATATATTAGACAATCTAAAAAATATTCACGGTGCTACAATCGATGGGACGGAACATAAAATTGCCTGTTGCAGATGATGTTCTATTGGATTTGACCAAACCAGAAATGTCCCAATGTGATGCATTTTCTATAAAAAAAATTGGTCCGTTGTCCTTTAGAAAGATCTACTCATTTAAATGGCAAACAGAACCTCTTAAATATTTAGGCGTGGTCCTCCTGAAAGAACTATCAACAATTCTGGAGAAAAACTATACTCCTCTTTTCTCCACTACACACTTGTTATGTTCTCTCTGGTCTTTTTCTGTTTTATGTGTTTTATAGTCTGGTAAATATAGAATAAATAATAATAATAATAAATAAAAATAAATATATAAATACATCTGAATTTGTGGTGCAGTAAATGTCCTTCAGATCCGGGTCCACCTCGGCCTCGGGGCCTCACTGGTCAACACAAACGTTCAACATTTCAATCCAATAATACTCATCATACACACAGAGCACAGAGACCTTACAACATGAGTGTTCAAAAAAATAAGTCTTGTGTCAAAAACAGCTCTGGTCTTCTAATGTGAGTGTTTAGAAAAAAGTGCGAGGAACGAGCGTGAGAACCTGGAGCAGAAGCAGAGACGAGACTTGAAGAGGCGCCTGGAACACACAAAACATGTCAGCAAACACACAGACAAATGTGGCAAACACAAGCACACAGACCAACACTATTCTGTACCTGCGGTGGCGGTAGGAGCTGCGGTGGCGGTAGGAGCTGCGGCGGTAGGAGCTGCGGTGGAGGTAGAAGTAGCAGCTGTCGTGGTTGTGGTGGTTGCAGCTGAAAAGTGCCAAATATATATTTAGAAAAACCAAGATCTGGGAACTTTACATGTCCAGATTTATTAGTTTGACTGACCTGTGTAGTAGTAGTAGTAGTAGTAGTAGTAGTAGGTGGTGTAGTAGTAGTAGTGGTAGTAGTAGTAGTAGTAGTAGGTAGTAGTAGGTGGTAGTAGTAGTAGTAGTAGTAGTGTAGTAGTAGTAGTAGTAGGTAGTAGTAGTAGTAGTAGGTGGTGTAGGTAGTAGTAGTAGGTAGGTGTGTTGTAGTAGTAGTAGTAGGTGCAGTAGTAGTAGTAGGTGGTGTAGTAGTAGTAGGTGGTGCAGTAGTATAGTAGTAGTGTAGTGCAGTAGTAGTAGTAGTGTGTAGTAGTAGTAGGTGGTGCAGTAGTAGTAGTAGGTGGTGTAGTAGTAGTAGGTGGTGTGCAGTAGTAGTAGTAGTAGTAGGTGGTGGTAGTAGTAGTAGTAGTAGTAGTAGTAGGTGGAGTAGTAGTAGTAGTAGTAGTAGGTGGTGTAGTAGTAGTAGTAGTAGTAGTAGTAGGTGTGTAGTAGTAGTAGGTGGTGTAGTGTAGGTGTAGTAGTAGTAGGTGTGTAGTAGTAGTAGTAGTAGTAGGTTGTAGTAGTTAGTAGTAGGTGGTAGTAGTAGTAGTAGTAGTAGGTGGTGTGTAGTAGTAGTAGTAGGTAGGTGTTAGTAGTAGTAGTAGTAGTAGTAGTGTGTAGTAGTAGTATGGTAGTAGTAGGTGGTGTAGTAGTAGTAGTAGGTAGTAGTAGTAGTAGTGGTAGTAGTAGTAGTAGGTGTGTAGTAGTAGTAGTAGGTGGGTGTAGTAGTAGTAGTAGTAGGTGGGTGTAGTAGTAGTAGTAGTAGGTGTAGTGTAGTAGTAGTAGTAGTAGTAGTAGTAGTAGTAGTAGTAGGTAGTAGTAGTAGTAGTAGTAGTAGTAGTAGTAGTAGTAGTAGGTAGTAGTAGTAGTAGTAGTAGTAGTAGGTGGTGCAGTAGTAGTAGTAGTAGTAGTAGTAGTAGTAGTAGTAGGTAGGTAGTAGTAGTAGTAGTAGTAGTAGTAGTAGTAGTAGTAGTAGTAGTAGTAGTAGTAGTAGTAGTAGTAGTAGTAGTAGTAGTAGTAGTAGTGGTGTAGTAGTAGTAGTAGGTGGTAGTAGTAGTAGTAGTAGTAGTAGGTGTGTAGTAGTAGTAGTAGTAGTGTGTGTAGTAGGTAGTGGTGGTAGTAGTAGTAAGTAGTAGTGGGTGTAGTAGTGTAGTAGTAGTAGTGGTGTTAGTAGTAGTAGTAGTAGTAGGTAGTAGTAGTAGTAGTAGGTGTAGTAGTAGTGTAGTAGTAGTATTGTAGTAGTAGTAGGTAGTAGTAGTATGGTGTAGTAGTAGTAGTGGTGTAAGTAGTAAAGTGTAGTAGTAGTAGTAGTAGTAGTAGTAGGTGGTGTAGTAGTAGTAGTAGTAGGTGGTGTAGTAGTAGTAGGTGGTGTAGTAGTAGTAGTAGTGGTGTAGTAGTAGTAGTAGGTGGTGCAGTAGTAGTAGTAGGTGGTGTAGTAGTAGTAGTAGTAGTAGTAGTAGTAGTGTAGGTGTAGTAGTAGTAGGTGGTAGTAGTAGTAGTAGTAGTAGGTAGGTGTAGTAGTAGTAGTAGTAGTAGTGGTGTAGTATAGTAGTAGTAGTAGTAGTAGTAGTAGTAGTAGTAGTAGTAGGTAGTATAGTAGTGAGTAGGTGTGTGTAGAGTAGTAGGTGGTGTACAGTAGTAGTAGGTGTGAGTAGTAGTATGTGTGTTAGTTAGTAGTAGTAGTAGTAGTAGTAGGTAGTGTAGTAGTAGTAGGTGTGTAGTAGTAGGTGTAGTAGTAGTAGTAGGTGGTGCAGTAGTAGTAGTAGTAGTAGTAGTAGGTGGTAGTAGTAGTAGTAGTAGGTGGTGCAGTAGTAGTAGTAGTAGGTAGGTAGTAGTAGTAGTAGTAGTAGTAGTAGTAGTAGTAGTAGTGCTGCAGTAGGTAGTAGTAGTAGTAGGTGCTGCAGTAGTAGTAGTAGGTGCTGCAGTAGTAGTTAGTAGGTGCTGGCAGTAGTAGTAGTAGTGCTGCTAGTAGTAGTTGTAGGTGGTGCAGTAGTAGTAGGTGCTGCAGTAGTAGTAGTAGGTGCTGCAGTAGTAGTAGTAGGTGCTGCAGTAGTAGTAGGAGCGTTCAGGGGGTTACAGTTGTCGGTGGTGCAGCAGGTTGGAGTTCCTTGGACAGTGCCGACGTCGGCGAGCAGAGGAGACGAGGAGAGTGCGGCTGCTGCGGCACAAATGTTTCTCGAGGCGCAGCCATGACCCGGGACGGCAGTCGAGCCGCCTTTTGGGATCACTGCAATATAACACACAAGAAAAGGTCAGAAAACTCTGCAGGTGTCCAGCTGTCCCTGCAGGTGTCCAGCTGTCCCTGCAGCTGTCCAGCTGTCGCTGCAGGTGTCCAGCTGTCCCTGCAGGTGTCCAGCTGTCCCTGCAGTGTGTCCAGCTGTCCTGCAGGTGTCCAGCTGTCGCTGCAGGTGTCCAGCTGTCCCTGCAGGTTGTCCAGCTGTCCCTGCAGGTGTCCAGCTGTCCCTGCAGGTGTCCAGCTGTCCCCTGCAGGTGTCCAGAGGTCACTGACCTGTGGAGCTGAAGCAGTTGTCCTCCAGGGCGTTGCAGGCCAGTCCTGCGCTGCAGGCGTTGGTCGTAGGGTCACAGCTGAAGCACTGCAGGCTCCCAGTGCCCGGAGGGGACGGAGCTGAAAGTGAAGAAGTTCAGAGGTCAGACGGGGCCAACACAGGGGCCAACACAGGGACAACACAGGGGACAACACAGGGGACAACACAGGGGCCAACACAGGGGCCAACACAGGGCCAACACAGGGGCCAACACAGGGGCCAACACAGGGGACAACACAGGGGCCAACACAGGGGCCAACACAGGGCCAACACAGAGCCAATACAGGGGCCAACACAGGGGCCAACACAGGGGCCAACACAGGGGACAACACAGGGCCAACACAGGGCCAACATAGGGGCCAATACAAGGGCCAACACAGGGGCCAACACAGGGGCCAAACAGAACACCAGGATGACTCACACTGGGCGCGTCGGCAGTGTTGCAGTTGTCGGTGTTGCAGCAGACGGCTTTGGCCAAAACGTTGGAAGATTTGACGTTCAGAGAAAAGTCCTGGGACGTGGAGGCGGGACAAAGGGTGGGCGCAGCACAACCTTTGACTTTCTTCGTGCTCGTGCCGCTGATGGAGGTGGCTGTGACGGAAAGAACAGCGTTCAGAATGAGAGGAAATATAGAAATAAATGATTCAATATTTCATACATACTGAGGATGGTGGCAGAGACACATTGCACCTCTCCATTTTGGCACGGGACAAACGCCGTAGTCGCACAGTTCGAGTCAGTCGGATCGGAACATG